>PNEQ01079695.1:0-16855 GCA_003012365.1 Medauroidea extradentata | reverse complement strand
GACGTTTTGATAAATTGTTTATCTTAGCGGAAAGGAAGTGGGCGGAGTTTAGTCCGACCGCCGTAACATCAGCGCTAATAAAACACAATATTCTCGGTAACTTGGTGAACTACAGCCAAACAACAAGGGGTCAAATATCCAGGCGAGTGTCCAGACCTGTTCTTCTACGGCCGTGGTCGAGGGTAAACCTGGGTTCTATTCGCCAGTTTTTATGGTTAGTTTGCTTGGATAGTGTCTAGTTGTAGCACCAAATTGCGGTTTGATAACATCGGTGACCCAGTCCAAAAGAGAAAAAACTCGAAATTCCCAGTTTTGAGTAAAACATACGTAGAAAGACTTCTGTTTCGCCGTAACATCTGTTAATTAACATATTTGGTTGGTGTTAATTTCAAGCAAAAGTACAGATGACTCTGTTTAAGGTGTTTAAAATGTTTGTAATTTGCCTTTGCTGAAATGTTCACACTTTAAAATAAATGAATAAATACAATTTCTAGCTCTTTACTGGCATCAGAATAAAGTGCATTGTTATTAAAACAAGTGAATCTACGTACTGTTTTTTTAAACTGAGTAGGGTGCGCCAAACTTAAAAATACAATTTTTTTGAGTTCGTTCTCTTTTGAACTGGACCATCGATATACAGCCGTATTTCAAAAATACGACAAAATTTGGTACTCGCACTGAACTCGTGCTAGCGTCAACAGTTTTGGACAACCGCGCGTCAATGTCCGTGGTCCTTGTCTGTTAGATTTTATTTCCTCTTTTTTTATTCCATTACATACGTCTATGTTCCTATTTTGGAATTACTAGTATATTTTGTTACTACAGTCATTCCTGACTTCCTTCGTTTGTTTCTTGTTTGGCGTCACTGATAATATATTAGACTCGACAGCATTCGCAGCTTATCGTTACTCTTCGATCGGAATGGGCTGATAAAAGGTGTTCGTTGACAAAATATGACGAAATCTTGATCTATGCGTGTAATAGTATGTTCAAAAATTGCAGACCTATAACATTACACTATACCAAAATCAAAGCTTGATTGATTAACTTAAAAAATTATGAAGTTGTTGACTATCAGTCTCGTAGTAGGTACCCACAGTATGTCACAAACTTTGAATTTATTCATGTCGTACTGTCATCCAAATTTGCGGGCCTATAACTGTAACGTGTACTTAAATTTAAGCTGCGAATAGTAATTGTCTCGGGTAAGAAACTTGGTTACAATCATATATGATATGTCTTGAAATATGAAAATCACGTATGGTTTCGTCTTGAAATACGGAAAAAAAGTTCATGTTGTGCTGTCTTAGAAAACATTGAATTCTGTAACACCTAACCCTACAGAAATTGAAGTTAGGTTGACTAATTGTCTACTACTAAAGTTTTGTTACAATTTGTAAAGTATTTCTCAAAATAGGACTTGCTCCTCACGTATTGATCTGCTATGTTCCAAAATAGCTGATCTAATAATATTACTGTAAAAATAAATACTGGGAAGATAAACTGTTAAAATATGATATGTAAATATTCTGTCCAGAATTTCTCAAAATATGACTTTAATGTGCTATCTTCCCAAGTAGCTAACTACAACAGAAAATCGTACTACAATCAAAGCTTGAATCATGAGCAGAAGAGTTTTGGAAATATGAAAAATTCTTTATTTACCATGCTGTGCCTCCCTCTAAAATTTCTGGTAAATAACAATACCCAAATAAAAACCAAAATCTAGATGAGAACATTCAAAAAATAAAATTTGGTTATACTCGGTCCTGAGAATCTATAAATGTGACATAAAATCGTGTTTATTGAGGTAATGCGATCATAAGAAATGGTGAACTTACAAATAATACCCTATTCATACCTACGCTTGAATGATACACTGTCTTAACATAAAACATGGTTACAGTAAATCTAGTATTTACTGAAATATGAAATAAATCGTTATTAAGTTATTTTAGGCTATCTTCAGACTTACAATATATCCTTCATCGTACAATACTTAAATAATAAAATATAAAAACGGGAAAAAATATTTGTGTTGGTTAAATGGTTCACGAAATATGACATAGCACCAAAAATATATAGTGGCTCATTTTGAAAATAAGCCCTTAACACCAAAAGACAAAGCCCGCAAACCACGCCACGACACCTGCACGGGGACTAATCAGCCAATCAATTACAAGATATTTCTCTCGTCAACACATAGTCAAATATCGCGCAGCCAGCAGTCGCATTACAAATTATTAGAAGCCGGAAAATTTCGCGGATTCAATAGCCTGCATGCCAGAATCCATTGTCCTATGCATACTCAAGCCCTGTCTATTCGTTCATTGTCTGTTGTTTCAGTGAGCAGAAGCTAGTGGACAAATGGTCGGGGCTTGAGTATGCACAGGACAGTGCATTCTAACATGAAGGGCATTGAATCCGCGAAACTTTCCGGCCCCTGCAAATTATTTGTGATTATGTCGTGTTTTGATGCACTCAAGAGTACACAACCTTGTAAAACTAAAGCGTTCTTTTACTTGACCTTCTTTTACGTTTGCTGTTTATTTCGATTATACTAATTAAAATAAAATTTTTACCAAGACATTAAATATTATTTAATAATATATAAGTGTATTGGGAACAAGTTTATCATAATTCGTGACGCATTATAACACCGTTCATGAGCCAAGCACGTACTTATAATATCAAATAAGGGCATATTAACTACCAAGTTTTTCTCCATGTAGTTTATATTGATTACTCACTTCTTGAATACCTTTCAAAGGTATCACTTCCAATAAAAAAACTATTCTACATACATTTTCATTAACAATACTGCCACATTAAGTAACTTCAGCAATATATTTGCTTCGTATTTAATATTTAAATATACATTTTAATAAGTAATTTTTAGAAAAAAAATAACTATTCGTTCTTTTCTCCGGTTCCACGGTTGTATTCTTTTAGAAATGTCACGAAAATGTTTTATGATTGACATTGTTTTTATTTAAATCAATCCATTTAGAAGTTCTTTATTTTACAAGTTATTCCCCAATTTAAACTCCGTGACTGCAAAGCCCGTTGCGTAGATTAAGTGTTACACTACAGCAATTAGTTTCCAACTTTTCGAATCCGTAGATGCGATTTACGATAATTTGCCTTATTGTAATCGTCATCGTGAAAAATACCAACCGCTTGACTCAGTTGTTAATAGAATTCTTGGCCAGTGGGGCAAGGTCTCGGGCTCGATTTCCGGCCGGGGAGGTCAATATTTACAGTTACCACACTGGGTTCAGGACTGGGTTTTGTATCTTTCCCTTAAGGGCGCCGTCTACCCGCGCGTCAAAGGCTCAAAAGCGACGGAGCTGTATGGTCGACCTTGAAGCGCGCTTAGAATGCCGCGTTGCCTCAACGAGCGAAGCTATGAACTAGCGTGCAAGCTTCCCGCCGAACGGTTTTTACTATGGGACATTAAGCGGTGACCATATAATTTTATTGGTGTGAAGTCTGCAATTAAGTTCAGTGCAGGTCGCAACCTGAGTTTCACATACATCCGGTTAGTACATTTTGAAGTACGGAAGTCTGAAAAGGCCATTTTTAGCCATGTCGGAGGGCTTAGAAACACTGTTTTTAATGAGCGTGGCATCTTAACAATGAGGTTCCGACCTTGTCTGGAGTTTGTTTTCTATTCGTACTTTAGCACAATGGGCACAAGTGGAATATTTTCGTAGAAAAAACCGGTTTACGAACACACTGCAACGTGTTTGAAGCGTGGGGTAGGCGGCCGCCTTAATCACCATACTGCGGAATGAAATGATCAGTTACATCCTCCCCTGGTCGAATCTAATGTGTTCTCCCTGTGGTTTAAACCAGCCACCGGGCTAAAAACATTGAAATATAGGGGTTCTGTAATCTCTGTCTGTTTGCTGGGCAAAATTTAAAGTGCTTAAATACTTATAGTGTGGTGAAAATTTAAATAAGAGACATCTTCTTTACACGCTTATCTCCCACAGTAGTCGAGTCTTAAGCCTGCTTGCAAACAAAACCGATACAACACAAGTCCGAGCGATATATATATATATATATATATATATATATATATATATAGTTTGCAAGCTGGCTTAAGACTCGACTACTGCGGGAGATAAGCTTGTAAAGTAGATGTCACTTATTTTATATGTATGTATGTATATATATATATATATATATATATATATATATATATATATATATATATATATATATATATATATATATATATATGTGTGTGTATATATATATATATATGTATATATATATATATATATATACATATACACTCACATAAATCGATGTGCGTACGTATGTTCCCTATGGACTCCAAATCGGCTGGAATGATTTTGAAGAAATTTTCGGGCAGTCTTCAGATCCTGTGAAGTTTGGTAGCAATCAGATCAACATATTTTTTTCTTTTTGCAAATATTGCGTCATTTTTTCCCTACAAATTAATTAATGAATAATAATTAATTAATTAAGTAGGGTCGAGACGTGGAAGTGTGCAGCATGCCAATGTATAGACTTACATTTTAGGCTATAGATAATTAGTGCCACCCGGGTCACTAATATTATATATATATGTCCCTATATCGCTTGGAGTTATGTAAAATTTATACAAATTCTTTATATTTTTATATCAAACTGCAAGAATATCGAATGACTTTTCGAAAAAAAAGTTCGATTTGTAGTTTTTATGTCTACAATACGTAAACTAAGTAAAATAAATTTTTGTCGTTTTAAGTAAATCAAAACCTGTATTACGAGCATTTTACATTTTTTTCAAAAAATTAAGTCTGTAATAAACATTAACAATTTAAAAATATAATTAATTGTACTGTGACAGACGTTTAATATAAGTGATTGAATTATTTGAATCCCTAAGTCTAAATATACTGTCGCAACACTTTATTGTACCTGACTTTTCAGCTCTTACTACATGATACGAAACTTTATCTCTTGCTGCAACGAAAGTAGGAAAAAAGTTAATTTAAAACAAAGCCGTACCACTTAAAAAAGCAAGTGCACTGGGTCGGACAGGTGAACAAATACTCCATGGATTACCAAACTCTATTTTGTCTGTCGATATGCCGCAGATGAAGCACGGGTGATGTGGACAGGTTGGCAACCCTTAGCTGACATATAAAAATAACAGGAGGGGGTTAGAAGAAGAACAAAAGAGAGGGATCGCTGAACTGCGATTTATTGAAATCCCATCACGTGACGGCATTTATTCGATCATAAACATTAGCTTTATAACCGCAGTAAATTTCCCGTGGTGAATAACGAAAATTAATCCAATGTGTTCACGTTTACTGAAGTTCCCGCCCGACGCATGAGCGGTGTTGCAGCGTGACAAGAATATTATTTTTACGTGAAACTTGACATTTAACCCAATGTATTTATCTCTTAAAAGATTCAAATTATGCGTCTACACTTGAGGAGCAAACTTTCAGAACATATTCAATAAAATCCGAAAATGAGTGCAATGTATTTTCTATGTAAGCTTGGTGAATTACACACGAATATGTAGTCAGATTTAAATAATGTTCCATTTAAAAATCAGCCGAAAATTTGCATTTTCATTCAAAACCTGATATATCCACCCTACTGTAATTTTACATTCAAAACAAATGCACAACAGCTGCTATTTAGTGGAAGACGTAGAGTTACGAAATACGTCCTCTGACAAGTTTACTACCTTTCAAACCAGATATGTCCATAATATTAATTCACAACTAGATGTTACCAATTAACTTTCTTCTTTAATATTAAACGCAATGTAATTCTTCCATGTGACATATTCGTAACCACAAATTTTTAGTCAAGATGACGTACAATAATAAATCTACCACAGATAATTTTTGTTAGTATCCCAACATATCTGATTTAATTTGGTTTCTTGAAAAATTTGACGCTGTAGGCGTGTTTGGTTTTGAAAAATTTCTCCTCATTTGAGAATAATACGGTTGGAGATACAGAAACATGTTCTTGAGGCCCCGCAAAACGTTTAAAACGGCTGTTTTTACAGACTGATTTGTCAGGGAAAATATCAGCTCAATCCGTACAAAATAAATACAGACATACAAGTTTTTGAACGACTTTATGTCATAATTTCTAATAATAAAATTGCATGGTCACCGCTTCCAATCACACATAAAAAAGAATAACACGAAAACATTTAGCATCTTTTTAGCGCTTCGCGAAAAAGTGCGTTGTAATTTTGGGCGCACGGACCAGTGCCGACCATATCGATACCTTTTTCATGATCTCCGGAGGGTGAAAATCCATCAGGCAAGGATATGAGTACCAAATGCAATGTCATTTACAGCTAAGATAAACAAATACACCAGATTTTGCTGTGGCATAACAGCGTTTATTTTCCAGGAAAGTAACCATGATTAATTCAAGCTTTCGATACTTTCTTTGTATGTAGAAAATGCTGGAAGCTAGCGTATTTGTCCCAAACTTCAATGATGGATTCACAGAGAAAGGAGCTAATTCACAGTTCACTAAATCTGTCATATTAAAGGTCAAAGTCTACTGTATGTGTCAAAACTTTTTACAAACCGCTTTTTCAGGGTTTTTATTTTTCTTCAAATATTATGATTTAATGCTGATTATTTGTCTAGGTCATATTTTGGACCTTCTAATTCTACGTGGCATGATTACCTTAAAATTAATTACTTTGTGGGTTCGTTCCTTGCTGCAAAATTGCGTCCACTGTCGCTATAATTAATTACTTAAATTTATCTAAACCTCATATTTCAGATACGTTTTTGCACAGTATAAGCTGTGTATTGAAGGACTGTTTAAATTTAACTTTCATGAAATAGTTTCACTAATTTAGCTAACGAAATTTAAAAAAGAAATCCAAAATTACGTTTCACTTTGGTATTTTCTGAATTTGCAGTGCTTCTGAAATTAAAATGTTAGCGTTTTTATACTTCGCAAAACGTGAATTACTGTGCGTAAGCGTATTCATTATCATTAGTTTTATCTGAAGGCAAATCTCCTTTATTTAATGTATTACGTATTACCTACATACAGACGTAATCCCAATGTCTGAACAACATTGTGAAAACTGTTAATTTTACTATCTCCGCTCCCCTCAAAGAGTAAGTGAATGTTTACTAACCTTGTATCGGGAACATGGTTTATACTTCCACTGGTGCTCAATTACAGTACAAAATGGCTAAAATATCATAAGATAATTAGAAACGTCACTTGTCAGTAATGTCTAACGACCAAGTTAAATTTAAATTTGTAAAAATTAGAGGAACAAGTAATTATTGAAACAGCCGTTACCCTCCAACCTAAATTTTGTAGTACAACCGTGTAGTATTTTGTAACAAACTTACGTAGAGTAAAGCCACATAATTAGATTAACTTAATTCATTTAACCGTAACCCTCACTGTTAACTTAACCACTTAAATAGTTCAGTATAAAGTGCTCACCTCTGACTACAGCCACCCAACCACAATAAAACATGACTAAAACCTAGTAAAATAATTGGTTTACAACAGTACTATGTCGTCAGTATTACGACATAACTTCCCTTTTTTCTTTCTAGTGTAGAAACGTCTTGTTCAGTGAAGAGAGCTAATTCAAGTCTCCACCGTTATTTTTTTTTATTGATAAACGTGTAATATTCACTTACACGCTATAATTTTTTGCCGTAAGTGTCACGGATATTTCAGTTACACTTGTCAAGAAGCCTTTACTTACTTATGCACTGGAAATTATCAAACAAATATATCTTTGAATACGCCAAATTCACATTAATTTAAAACAAAAAAAAAAATATTTTACTGCCTGACCAATTGACGAAACGTTACGCATTTGATTTTATCGACCGAACAAAATATTTATTTCAGTTTACAATGTACTTATCTGTAACAATAAAATACTTGGTCAACGAAAATTATGTGTTTGGAACAAATACACTATAAAAATTGTTTGTAAATTTGTCACACGTGCGTATAGGAAAACTATGAAAGTATATATGGTATAATTGTTTCCCAGACACCCGTGGTAGCACTCCTAAACTTTTTTATAAAACAGTCAAACATTACTAAAGTTACAAAACTTGTATTGTACAAGTGTAAAAGTTTGCATATTTACAAGGCGGGAATATGGTAACTGTCTCATACTGTGTTTAGGTTAATTACTTCCTAAACATTTAAGGAAGTTTTGTTACAGTGTAGGCAGGTAAATTTCGCTGGTACAACCAAGCTATAGTGCATGATGTTTTGAAATTTCTGTAACAATTAACATAATAACAATAGTTATGTGTATATTTAATGACGGGGTCGTGGTTGGCGCAGTAGTTAGAGTACTTGACTCCCACGTAGGTGATCTGAGCTTGAGTCTCAGCGAAGTTGACTTACACAGAGAAAAAGGTTTGCTACAGTATACAGGGTGGGGCTGAATTTGACCGACAAACTTCGGGAGGCGATTCCTTATGAAAATTCAAGTAGAAAATATACAGGACACTTTATACCTAAAACTAATATTAAAGGCGGCATGAGCCTTTAATCATGGAACATTTAAAGTGTATTTTTTGTAAAATAGTGGAAATGAAAAAGCATTTAATAATGACATGTTGAGCATTTCATTATACCACCCGGACCTTGCAATACACATTAGAATCACATAAATACCTTTAATTACATGCCACTTTTCTACCATCAGGAATTACGAATGTTTAATGCGGTTTTCTGTTAGAGAAGCACGTCAGAAGTAAAAAGGTCACCTTGTTGTAAATTTGTAGGATAAACCGTTTTCGTGTAAAATTCGTAAAAAGGTGGGCTGCAGTCAGACAGTTCCTTACTGCGTAGGCAATACGGCATACACATTTTAATGGCTGGCTGCCGTACCAACTGCTATGACTGAGGGATGGAAGAGAATGGTGGCCTAACATCTTATCAACAGCTAAAATCATTAGATACAGTAACACAAAGAACTAAACAATGTCAGAGAACCGGGAAAGGAATCGGCCATGACCAATATCAAGTGATTCAACCCATCATTCGCCTGGAGTGATTGCAGGAAACCATGGGAAACAGGAACAAGGATGGGTGGAGTCGGGAATCGAACCCGTAGATTCCTGTAACGTGATACACTTGCACCACCTCACTCGTTTACAAGAATGGAGGAATGTTGATGAATAACGTTATCATAAACAAGGTTACAGTACAAGTAACAAATTATTTTAGAACTGTCTGTGTTTATTACTGCTCTCTCGCTAGCTACTGTCATCCTTTGGAAGGTGGATGGAGGCGCAGGTTAGTGTTCCGTCTAAGGGTTTGGCGGTTACAACTAACAGTTAGCTAAAGTCCATTGCGTGGCAGAACGTGATCTCTCTCCTCGCCCATGGGGGCCGGGCGCCGGGATGGCCTTGTGCTAAGAGCCACTCTTTACAAAGAAAGCCACGAGAAATCGTGAGTAAATAGGTGAGTACAGTATATATACGTTTGTATACGGCGAAACAAATATATATTTTATAAATTTATGCAACAAAATTTTCTTCGGCTAAAGAATCTATATGAATCACTTACAAATTCGTATTTTTGTTCTGACAAAATTTATGGTTAACGCGACGTAACTCTCCTGTTCATGGAACAAAATCAGACAATCAACGATATATTTGCTTGATTTAACGCTTACGAGGTTGTTCCGCCATATGCAAACATATATACGGTTGACTGTAACAAACACTTTTCTCTGCGTAGATTTTCACAAGTGACAAACGTGCTGGACTATATAGTTGGTTGACAGATCCTTTCGTTGATCACACATTTCTTCTGTCCCATTGCTCCGACGTTGCTGCATCCCCACCTCATATCACGATTTGTGATGTTTCAGTAAGTTACAACAAACACACCCGATAAAACAATTTATACATGAAAATAATAAAGAATACGAAAATAATAATAATAATAATAATAATAATAATAATAATAATAATAATAATAGCACAGTTAAATAATTGTACATTTACAAGGAAAATCTTGTAAACTTATATCAGAACATTATAAGTCAGGTAATAAAAGTGAGATGTCAGAAACATTTTAAAGTGGTTACAAATATTGTAAACACCTTTGGGAACTAGTAAAATAAATGTTAATGAGCAAATTTTTTAATTTGAAACAAAATAAACCTAGGAGACCTGTCACATTTTACAAAACATTTCGTACTTTTACCAGTTTCCAAAAAAATTGTTTGTAAAGTTACAAAAAAAATTACTTTGAGGGTAAACCGAGACCGACCACATATAAATATGATATACCTTATACCGTGATAACATCATATTTCAGCGTTAACTTAATTTGCTTAGGATGAAGTAATTTTTCATGCAGAAAATAAGAACTATAGCAATACGTACCCAATAAATAATGTCATTACCACAAAGTTTAACAGTTCGTTTATACGGACATGTGCAAGATTAGTATCACGAAGAAGGGTAGTTTCACCCTACTTGTCAGCATGAACGAGATAGCATGGTCAATAGGACATTTAGGCTCTCTCGTCTTTTAATTAAATTATCAACAAAAATTTTGAACAAGTTCAACAATGACATGTATTCGGTTCATAAACTGAAGTAGACGGCTTTTTATTTAACGCAACAAACATTAATTTTTATATAATTTTTGTATTAAGAAACGAGTTTTAGTTGCTATCAACAAATTCGTACAATTCACGAAGTAAATATAGTCAATGTACCCAGAGAGACAACACAAAACGAAAAGTGAAATAACAGATATAGAATAATATATTTTAAAACCTAACCTAGCATCGTATAGTAGCATTTAATTTTTGTCTATCCTAATGATTTATTGATATTACGTAATACAAAAAATGAGTATCAAGAAACCTTAAATAGAATTTGCTGTAACGTAACAATATTTTCGTTAAACAGAATAATTTTTCTTAAACACATAATGTAATGTATTATTACTTTATACAATGGAGTGTTACATTTCATATTAGTTTATCCAGTAGGATAAATCTATACATTGCTGCAGAAGTTGCTAAAATACTTCCAAATATTTTAAAACGTCATGCTACTCAACAATGTATGTATGTGTGTGTGTATATATATATATATATATATATATATATATATATATATATATATATATATAATACACACACACATCATTGACGAATAGAAAAAATGAGCACCAACCTTTTTTCACTCTAGGTACCAAAAACAACAATTTCCCCGAAAAGAATCAAATTTGGCACGATTTACCAGCGGAGCCATTAGGTACTCATCCTATAACCTAGATCAAATTAATTTTATTACCATTTAGACCTCTTACCGATACCTTTACAGCTAGTGGCGAAAATTGTACCATGCCAAACCCGTCCAAAATAAATAAGTGTTATTTCCTAACCTGCAGTAGATTTAACTTCATCTCCAGGACAAAATTGACCACTTACGGACACTAACTCAACTAGTGGCGGAAATTGTCGCTTACCATATAAGAAATTCAGTTATCTTCCAAACCTGTAGTAGAACTAACCTTAGTACGGGAGACGTTCGCTGGAAGATTGCCTTTGCGTGATGACCCACTGACGAGACCTCGGCTTCTCTTGACGGCTTCATCGCGTGACGACGTGCATCGCGAAACTTCACTGCTAACGAGCCAATTTGCTTCTCTGCGTCCTCTCGCATCTACTCTCCCTCATACTTCCTACCTCCCCATGCACGTATGTAGCACTCATTAGGCGGTTGTATTAAGTAACCTGCTGGGGCCAGGTAAGTTTGTCAGTTACGTGACCAGCTTTACTCGGTCATCAGGAAATGTGCAATCAATTCAGGGTCCCTTGACGTATTGGACGGTTGGAAACTTCGCTCGGGCTACTATTTAAACGATTCAACCTGAAATTTTTTCCTGCCCAGACTAACCACGGCACTTAGTACAGAATGTTGCCAAATTACATGTCAGTATTTTCTTGGAAGGGAGGGGGATCAATCCCCATAATTGGAGGAACAAAAAATGTTATACGAGAAAGTGAGAGGTTTTTGGTCAGCTTCAAAATCGAGGTCTTCAGCGCTGGCGAGGGGTGCAATGAGGTGAGTATGGAGCAGCACCGGAATGAATGGGAGGGGGGAACTGTAGATCCCCGAGAAAACCCGCCGGCCAACGGAATCGTCCAGCATGATTCCCACATGCGAAAATCCGGGGAATCACCCCGCCGGGAATCGAACCCGGATTGCCGTAGTGGGAGGCGAATGGTCTGACCATTCGGCCAGCGCGGACCCCTGTCACATGAACATACCGTAGGTCCGAAAATGGACTGCTTCTGCACTACAGTTCACAGTACGAATCTTAACGGTCATAGCGCGAGGTTCGATCGTGTTACTGAGAAATGTTATCGTAATTATTATTGGCAACTACATACCACATACATTGTATGTTACGTATAGCCTCTTGTGTAACAGTTAACAGTAAGATGATTTAGCCCGTGAACGTAATGAGAATTGCAGTCCAGTAACGGTGCGTTTTTGGGCACATGCTCATAATATTTTTTATTCTTCAAAATTTGAGGATTGCTCTCCCAAAACATTGACATGCCATTTTGCAACATCCTGTGTACAAGCCCATTGAAACCTTGTTAAACTCTCTGAACGGTAAAATATTTCTGTGAATGTCCCATTTTAAACTGGCATATACACAGGATAGAGCAGAAATACTTCCGAGACAAGGGAAACACAAACAACTGATCTAAAAAAATCGTGATACACAAATAGTTTACGCAGTAAAGTTCTACATTATCACACTTTAAAAAAAGTTTGTAAATCTGCCACACGTGAGTATAGGAGCGCTAATAAATTAGGTAAGGTACAGTTGTTTCCTAGACACACTAGACTTTTTTTATGAAACAGTCAAATATACTAAAGTAACCAGACTTGTATTGAAACAATTGTAAAAATTTGCATATTTACAAGGCGGAAGTATGGTAATTGTCCCAAACTGCGTATAGGTTAACTACTTCCTAAACATTTTAGGAAGTTTTTTTACAGTGAAATTGTGACATCGCATCCTACATTGTTGATATAGGTCGCTCGGGTTAAAGTAAGCACTAAACATTTAAACGTAGAAAAATATCACTAGCTATTACAGCACACAATTAAACTTTAACTATAGTTTCTTTAGTACTTGTATGGTTGGCAGCGAAATTACACAATATAGTTCCATGTATTTTCCTGCTCAAATACGCCAATACTGAACCAAAATAACACAAGTCGACACAGTTGTATTTTGCATAGAATGAATGGTGGTGTAAGTCACGTTTATTTAAAGGTGCTTTTTTCATTCATATTAAATATGTTTTAATTAAAAGTTCTGTTACAATTATTACATTTTTTACTCAATTTTCGAAGTAAAATTCAAGTACTAAAAAAACGGGCGCTGTATTTATATGTAAAAATAATTTAATCGTTTTTGTGCAAATTATTTTACGTGGCTTAACACCCCTATCATTCTAAGCCCCTTACATACATACGTATACGCTATTTGATATCCACCGCGGCTCCACTTATTAAACCTTATTTAGTTACACCTACGGCTCATTCCGACAGTACGACAAGTAACGAGGAACCAAGCGAGGTCATGCAAGGGTAACAGGTTGGACTAGCATTCTGAAGGAACCGGGTTCGATCCCCGGCTCCAGCCATCCTGATTTCAGTTTACTGTACATTCCCGGAATCGCTCCAGGCGAATGCTGGGATGGTTCCTTAACAAAGGCCATAGCCGACTCCTGTCCCAGCTCCTGTCATTGTACCGAGCAGTGTGTGACCGTCTGTAATGACCTCGGTGTTGAGACGTACAGCGGCACGCCAGCTAGCGCGCAGTGCGTGGCCGGGCAGGGAGCACGCGCCAGATACGCAGGCGAAGAGATCGATAATAGCGCCCCGACGTCTATTCTCCGCGGTCCTACACCGCGGCGGCCACACGGCGCGCTGTAAAAACAAGTCGGGCACAAGCTGAATAATTAGCCTAGCTGGAGGGTTGGTTGCATCGAGGGCGTGGTGGCCGCAGACCGCAATCCCCTTTATTTTACAGCCTCACAGTCCCCCTCTTCAACGTCGCGACTCCCCCACGCATACATGCATACGTGACGATATTCGTTCTCCCTCGGTCCTACCACCCAGGATCACCACAGCCACAGCCGACTGCAGTGGAAGATTGCGGCCTTGGAAGTGGCAACACTGTAAACAAGGGTCGCATTACCACAGCTCTACGATATACCACTGCTGTGGCTTTCAGCAATTCGTCTGAATGCAGGAGAGTCAGACGGATCGTCGAAAGTTATTGCCGCGGGAGAGTGTGTACGGGGTTCGAAATTTCCGTATTTGACGCGTGGGAACTGCGAAGCAGTAAACGCCAGATTACTATACTCGACGAGAAGCATGCCACCTCTATCCACAGCTCGCCAAACTGCAGTGGCGGATTTAGAAACATATTTCTTTTCCGATGGTGGGGAGGTGGAGGGTGGTGGTTTACGTGATATCATGGGTTGTAATAATATTAGCCATCTCAAAAGTGTAGTTGTTTTCTGTTACAGAGCATTAAACATAGCATGCATACAAGTAGGACACATTAAACGTACCTGGATCATCATAGAACAAAATTCAGGTTTCCTTAAGCGGCTGGACATACTTTGGATACATAATGTTTAACACGATTAAAGAGGGGGGGGGGACGTCAGCCCGGTAGCGGCCCCCTCCCCTCTTGAATCTTTCACTTCCAAACTGGTGTGCATGGTTAACTTTGTAGTTGTTTCCTTTTTATTTTTGGGTAGTATGAAATAAAGGCCAACACATGCTTCTCGGGATT
The DNA here is from genome assembly GCA_003012365.1 of Medauroidea extradentata. Lineage (NCBI taxonomy): Eukaryota > Metazoa > Arthropoda > Insecta > Phasmatodea > Phasmatidae > Medauroidea > Medauroidea extradentata. Next base: position 1,984 of record PNEQ01079695.1, on the reverse strand, counting down.
GGGTCAACCCCTGTTGTGGAGGAGGTTGTCTCTCGCTCTCTCTGTTGTCCTCTCGGCTCGGTCTCGCGAATCCTTCAATTTTCTACAACACTGGCTGCATATTTGCGCATGACACATATTACAAGAACAAGTTTCCTCAAAATTTTCAGTTGTTTCAAGGTACAAACAGTCACGGGATCGAAAGCTAAAGGATAGATCTACTAAGGTTAAATGGTTTTAAGTAAAAATAACAAAAAATAACGGCATTACACAAGTCGGAAAAGGCACCAATTTGGAATGTCAAGGCCCTATTTTCTAATTATTTAAGAAACTGATAGACCTGAAACCATTTACCCTTAGTGTGAGGTACGTTAATATTTTTTATATGTCAAACACACAATCTCACGACTAATATTTTCTGTGCAAAAACGATTCTCCTAAACCTCTACATCACAACTTTCATGGCAGGTAGGCGGGCCCCTTAACAGGTTTTAGCCATTTTAAGACGACCCAAAAATTATGTTTCTAGCAATCGCGCTGGATTTTTAAAATTATAGAAGCTTACTTTCAATTATGTGTTCTTTTCGTAGATAAACGTAATACGAATCAACTAAGGGGTTTCACGTAAAAAAAATATGCGTGACACGTTACAACAGCGTCCGTTGTATTGATTAAAAAAAATAGAAAATAATGGTAAATCCCTTCATTTATAGCAATTCTTATTAAAAATAAAAATGAACTTTATCGAGTGTTTTAAATCTTTTAGCATATGGTCCATAAGACCTAATTTTAGCGTAAATTATTTCGTTCTAGTAAGTCAGTTGATTTTTGTTATTTGTATGTTCCCATAACTTGCAAATATTGACTTTGACATGCCGTTATGGGAAGACTGTGTGTGCCAAAAATGTTTCACAAGTGGGAAATGCAGTGACAAGTAACGTCTATAAAACGAACATTATATCGTGCATACATAAAATTATGCATGTTTGCCACGTGAACACCGTAAAGGGCGCCGCCTGCCAGCGCATCGCCACAAAGAGCCAAGAGGGCAAGATTCCCGCCGATCCATTTTATCTATGTGTTTTCAAAGAGCATGGCGGGTCTTAACAGTGACATTCCGTCCTTGTATGACATGTGTTGCCTTTTCGTACATTGGCACAATTGTTACACGTGGAATAATTTTGTAAAAAAAGTATTTAAGATCACACTGGACACATTTGAAGGACTTGACAAGCAGCGCACTTAAGAAAGGGTAAGTGAACTTTACGTCTCGTCAAAAGATAGGCCATTAGAGACGGTGACTCATAATTTGAGACAATGACACGAGCTGGGAGAGAAATTTGTCACAACTAAGGACACTGGTTTATCGCGGAAAAAGCTGACTCTTTGCCTGGCTTCAATATTTATCGCTGACATTCTTCTTTCGTTATTGCCTAGCTCCAGTGTGAGTGGGTCAGTTCAAACTCTGTTGTGGCACTACCGAACGTTTGTGATGCGTATGCAATCAGCTGAATTGAGCCATACAACCACCGGCCAGACGTTCAAAGCGCATGTTCGGCCAGAGAATGATTTCAGGTAACCTAGGAAAAACAGAAATCTGGATGGTATAGCGGTAGCTATAGTTATTTCTGCTTAGTAATTCATATTGCCATGTTCAAATATAAGTAAAAAATTTAATACCTTACTAATGATTATTGTGAATTCTTTAAACTGAAAAGAGGAAAAATTATCAGTTATTACTATGATAAATGACATGAATTTAGTCATTACTAAGAGGAGAATGTGCGATTTATCTATGTGAAAAACACACACTGTAACATAGCGTTTGCTATGTTAAAGGCTTTAGTAAATTTTCATTGTGTTTGTTGATATGCTTGCTTCCAAGGCATACAGCGGTGATGTCTTTGGCTTAAAGTATTCATGTTATAAATTATTTTTGTTTATTTAGTATAATCTATGTATTAAATGAGTGTTTGTTCTTTGCACTTTGCACCAGAGCTTCCAT
>PNEQ01079694.1:20248-57566 GCA_003012365.1 Medauroidea extradentata | reverse complement strand
ATTGTTTGAAACATTTGAGGAAACAATAATCTCTTGGAATGTTCGTATACCAAAGGGGCGAGTTTGTTATCATTGATGTATTTGTGGTATGATTAATGTCTTTGTATATCAAGGGGCGTGATTATTAATTATAACTGAAGAAATTGTGTAATAACTTTGTACCTGAATTTAATTGTTTTATATCGGTCTTTAAAAAAAAATATTTCCAAGATGCAAATATCTTGTGCCCACAATTAAATTATGAAACTTAAATAATTTTTTTATTTTTTTCTATGTTTGTGAAAACATCCCTCAAATTTTTGCACCTGTAACACTGTCTCCATCTTTTATTAATTGAACGTCCATATAGGGTTTCAGTGTTTAAGCAGTAAGGACGACACAGAACTCTCACCACGCCTGACTTAACCTCTCGGTGCAGTCTTCTCGCCGATAACGTGCCTTAAGGTGGGAAATCAGTCGCCATATTGGATTACATTGTGTATAGCTCTTTTTATATTCTGAGAAGAAAAGTGTAAAATATGATTTTATAGCGTTAATTCTATTTATCTTGCGCTTCAGTACAAGCATCGCAGTTAGTCTCACAAAATTAAGAATATGAAACAAATTGTGTAACTGATTGTGGCCCAAATATACGTTGAAAGTTCAACCTTGATGCTTGTACTGTAGCGCAATGTGAATAAATTTAACGCTATAATCACACATTTTGCTATTTTGTTCTCAGAATTTAAAAAAGCAACAAATAAAGTTATTCAATATGGTGACTGATGTCCCACCTTAAGGGCGCCGCCTACCCGCGCGTGAGAGGCTCCAAAGTGACGGAGCAGTAAGGTCGACCTTGAAGCGCGCATCAAATGCCGCGTCGCCTCAACGAGCCAAGCTCTGAAATAGCGTGCAAGCTTCCCGCCGAACGGTTTTTACTATGTGACACTAAGCGATGACCATATAATTTTATTGGTGGAAAGTCTGTAGCAAAGTTCAGTGCAGGTCGCAATCTGAGTTTCACATACATCCGGTTAGTACATTTTGAAGTGCGATAGACTGAAAAGGCCGTTTTTAGCCATGTTGGAGGACTGCGTTATCAGTGAGCGTGGTATCTTAACAATGAGGTTCCAACCTTGTCTGAAGACTGTTTTCTTTTCGTACGTTGGCACAATGGGCAGACGTGGAATATTTTCGTAGAAGAAACCTGTTTACGAACACACAGCAACGCATTTGAAGCGTGGGGTAGGTGCCCGTCTTAATGACCTTATCATTTTATGACGTAAAATTACAGACATAGATGTATCGTACACGCCTACACATTTACCAAAATTCTGCGCTAAGATATTTTCATATGTACAAACGACTGCTTTAAAAAAAAAAAAAAAAAAAAAAAAAAAAACTTTTTCGCATTTCTCAGCGGCGTGAAAATAAACGTTAGGAATAACGTGAGGACTTGAAATCGTCATGAATGCGTGTAGCGTTCCTTCGGATGCAGTTCCTGAGCAGAGATAAATTACGCACGCTGAGCAGTTTTCGAACAATTTTATAACGGCCGAAGCTCTGCACAGCGCTTGGCGGTCATGGCAGCCGGCTACCTTAAGGCTTTGTTCTTTAGTTTAGCAGTGGGTTTAAAAATATATACTTTTAAACGCAAATTAACAAATATATCAAAAATTCATTCTTAGGTTTTAACGCTTATATATCATCGTTTGTATCTGAATTTTTCTGTTGTAATACACCAAACGGATTTTTAGATTTTTGTCTCTGAAATTTCACATATTTTGTTGGCAAAATAAGCCAAAATAAAGCCAATTTTTTTTCCAGCAAACGGTACATTATTTTAAAAAAATGCTCTAGCAAAATTGTGTATCGTTTGACAGTCTCAATTTTTTTCAAAGCATTTCGTTAAAAAACAATTGAGTTATTTGCAATTGTTTGAAATAAATGAAAGATAATGGCCTTAAAGACATTTTGATACGCAAGGAAAACATACCATTTAAGAATTTATGCTATGCTGTAATTAACTCCGGATATGCTTTATTTACTGCGGTGATCATAATAAAACGACAGTGAGAGAGATTCTGCAGTACATCGTGACTCTTTCACGAATTTAACCCGACACACTTTATGTCAGAAGAGTTTTGTCTATTCTCAGAATCAACAACAGCAGCACAAAAAAAAAACTTAATATAAAAGTGAGTCAACCCACTAACGTTGAGGTGAGCTAGATAAATTAAGTATTCAAAAATAAGATAGCAGTTTACGATAGAGAAACAAAGAGGGCGAAGATACGTCCACTATTACTTTGGCACTTGACGCTTCATACTTGTAAAGTTGTTTTGCAGCATAAAAACAACTGTTAATATTTAATTTATACACAATACGTTTCAAGTCGTAGAAAAACCCTCTGATTATTTTTCCTTCGTAATATAAAGAACATAAAATAGCATGAAGTTTTCACTTAGCACTAACATCGAAATCGTCATCCTACTGTTTTATGTACTCATTGGTAATAAGAATTATTTCACGCCAGTAAGACACAATGACATACTCAGTTACTCTTAAAAATTATTTTATAAATTAACAAAATTTTATTTATTTTTACATATAATAATAATTATACCTTTTCCGTTATTGAGATAATTTCGTTAAGCATGTCATGTATCGCACATTTTTTATAAGAATAATTTTAGAAGTGTCATTACATAGGCTGAAAAGGGAAAGTTCCAAATCAGTAAAATTTAGACTGAAATCAATTGTAACGATTTCGGAAATAATTAAAGCGGTCTTTGATTTGCGTAATTTTCTGGTGGAACATTTTTCCTGTCAGTGCAGCCAGTGAACAAAGGCAATCACTCAGGAGTAAAAGTGTTATGTCTGAAGATAAAAATCAAGATTTTATGATTAACTTCAGTTGGAAACAATAATTTTCTTTAACTAAATGACTTAACAAAATTAGCCAAAAAATATAAGGAAAATTATTGTGACATGTGGAATGACTTAGAACAATTAACAAAATTAATTTGTAAGTGAGGACACTGTGATTAAAAACTAATGTAATGTCACGAGAAAATTTCCTTATTTAAAATTAGCAGCAAGTAAATCTTTTCATTAAAAATTTCCACATATAGGTAAATAATTTGAAATGTCCGAAGTCACCCTGTTAAACTGTAATGATTTATTTGTACATAAAATTATAGAGTAATTTTGGTTTATTGTAAACACGTTTATGTAATGTAAATACGTTATGTAAACACGTACACGTAATTTAATTACCTCTTTTATTTTAAAACACTAAAAACACACATACCTGTAATGACACAAAAATACTTTGGCAACAACTTTCCAAAATCATGTTTGTAAAGTTTACTCAAATTTTAAAACTATGTGGTTTGTGTGTCCTTTATATATATATATACATTTATTACATATATATATATATATATGACATACAATCCACATAGTCTAAACATTTTTGTAATGTACGTGTATGTATGTATATAAATGTATTTTATTTATATAGATATACACAAGACATTCAAGCCACGCAGAATAAACATCTTTTAATATATATATATATATATATATATATATATATATATATATATATATATATACACGACATTCAAGCCACGTAGACTAAACATTTTGTAATATATGTATATATAATGTATATGTATGATGTGCGAATCAATTTTATATAAGCATAAACTTCGCCTTTCGTCTCCAGCTCTTAGGAAATAGGAGTAAAACGATGAAGAGAAAATATAGGATAGGTTTCCCTGGAGTCTCTCAATGGGGCTCATTTAATGGCCGGAAACAGGTGGCTATCGGTTTCCCGTCTCACTGGTCGGGCCAATTTCTACAAATGGAAAACTACATTAGATTCAACTTGCTCGCTGCTAATGAGAGGGTCGATTTGGCTCCTCAGAGGGTTTGCATGTCATGAAATCCACAAAAAGATAGCAAATCAGGTACGTACTTTTATCTAGATTACGCAGAAATATGGATGTATCGCAACTCCAAGACTAAGCGTTATTTGTAATGAATCCTGTTGTGACAGTGAAAGATTATGTCCGCGAGGGAGATGAAACTTCAGGCCCATTAAATCACACTAACTGTGAACTGACAAATAATGTTGTACGTTTTATAAATGGCGAAAGAAATGAAATGCAACGGATGTAAGCGATAATTTGCGTCTTATGTAAATTTAAATGCCAGCCTTTTTGAGAAAGTCTTGCGCATAAAAACGTTCTGGGTTCTTACAACAAAATTATTTCCACTATTTTTTTTTTCGGTTTGTAAAACACATTCTATTCACAAAAGTTATGACAAATAACTTGACACAGAGTCAGTAACTGGGAAAGTAATCGGTCATTGTCTTTGCTAAGGTACCGTCCTAATATTCAGCCGGAGAGGAGTTATTTCGGTAAACAATGGAAAACAGAAACAGAAATTGGGAATCAAACTCGTGTCATTTGGAATGCGAGTGCTACGTGTTTCTGTTGTGCCACATTGCTCGTTAAGGTTGTAACGGTAAGAAGAAGTGCCCAAAGCCTCGTCAACGACTAGGTATTTAAAAACGTAACCAGTAACTAATAGAGTATCAGGAGAGAGCGAAGAAATCAGATCAACTTCAGCATTTGCCGGGATGATATGGAAAGTCGTAGAAAACAAGTAATGATTGCGCGAACGAGAATCGATCTTACGTCCTCCTGAATGTGTGTCCAGTGAGCTTTCGTTGAGCCTTATTCTCTGTAAGATTACTAAGATATAGGTAGTTGCTAAGCTTCTTCGAATTATTTCAACAAAACCATAAAAAAACATCCTTTAAAATGACACTTAAAGGACAGAAAAGCAACTCATAATACAATGCTCATGTGTCTAAGACTTACTAATGAACTACGGATGTCAAAACACTCGATTTGCCAAAAAAAAAAAAAAAGCCGCAGGCAGAACGGATTATTCAAATGCGTCTTGCGAGGTATCAGTCACCACTGCATATTATAATGGGAATTATTTGAGTCTGGAAACTTTTGACTTAGTATAAATGTTAGCAGGGAACCCTTCATACATCTACAACCCTGGTAGGTATTATAAAGAACCATAGGACAAAGTAGTGGGCTGTGTAATCAGTGGGAACGTAAGATGAACGTGAAACGTGCATGAGTGACTTGCATTACTAGACTGAAGTATTTGAATTGTTAAATATGGGGGTGGGGGGGGGGGCACATACGCGCCAAGGTACCTACCGAAGAGACCGTAATGAAAGAACACAAGTAGCTTTGACATTAAGGAAGTCAGAATCTCCGAGATCACAATAAAGTGTCCTGAAAGGTTTATAACTGAAACAATGGCGTTTATTTCCAATCATACAAAGTTAAGCAGTACAGCTTCATTGTTGGAGACTCATGTTTCATTCTTCACTACTGCGAGTCGTGACTTGCTGAAGAAGACGTGCATATTTCACTACCGTATTTCATTAACCCCACGAGAACGGGTAGATTTCTTTTGCGGGTTTGTCATAATCGTATGACAGGAAGACGGAGACATTACGATACACAGAATTTACATATTTACCCATTTTCCTATTAACACAGTGAATGTGGAGAGAATTCAGGCAAGGCACACTCCATTACATCGTTGGTAAGCAGCACAATTCCAGAACTAGTGGTGTCTTCTTCGTCTTCCCTTGTAGTTATCAGGAGAAAATTGACAGCACGGAAGTACATTCAGAAGGTTCTTTGTCTTTGGTGCTTTCCTTTACGGTGCTGATCCAACAAGAAATTTCATAACGCGATGATGACCTCCTTCATATTACACACAGTGTTAGGAGTCCAGGAGTGGATCTGGCAATCCTTAAGGTGAGTGTCCAACTATGTAAAGTAAGTGTTGTCGACATGACTTTGAGGCTCTAAATTAAGGACCAGCTCTCTTGTTTCTATTGTTATTGCGATGATTATTCTTTTAAGCCGAAACGAAAGCAGATATCAAAAATATATTTGACAGTTTTGTTTAGTATGATTTTTGCCGCGGTAGCAATTTTTTTTCGAAACAAGTAATCATACAGTTCCGACTAAAAAGTCAACTAACCAGAATTTCGTTAATTATATAATTAGCCAATGCCATAGTATTTACTGCCTTAAAAAATCAGCCAATACGGAGAAGACGATTTTAAACAAAACTGCCAAATGGATTTTTGGCATCTGCTCATGTTTAAGCTTAAAAAAAAAAAATATTGTCGAAAAGCAGAAACAAGAGCATGGCCTAAGCGAGAGGATTAAATACAATTATTCTAAGTTACGTGCCTTAGAACCATTATATTAATTGTAACAGCAACTCGTAAGCTATGTATTAAAAATATAAACAAATACGTAATATCAAGGTGGAAGCCAGGTCCTCATTATACCACCCACATATAAATGCAACCATGAACAGAAATACAATTGCGCTGACGAAGATATTACTTAACAAGTAAAGCAGTCAGTCTTGTTCCTAACAGAAGAAGTGTGGCGCCAGCTGGGATAGCAGGTTTAGCCATACAACATCTCTCCAGAATATGCAGGTGCAGTTGAACTACTACGGGCCGATCTGCCAACGGAGTAGCGGTAGAAGTCTGCATTTCTCCATGCTAGATGGTATATATGTATATATCCGTCCGAAGAGTGATGCAACGTGTTTATAACACTTTTTGATTAATAAACTGCCAGTTTGTAGTAATCTTATAATTATTTCTCTTTTTATAGCCATCCGAATTGCCTGAGAAAAGTTTTGTTACTTCAGAACACTTAACGGGTACGATATTCTATTGGGAATGAGTTTATAAGTAATAACGGACAGGGTTACTTATAGTGGTTGAGTTAGTTAGTGCGTGATTAGACATGCATAAAATATAGCAGAATTTGTGTCGTACGCTAGATTCACACAACTTTACTTGTGACAATGAATATCGGAGCCTCTATATGCATATTGCACCACTGAGGATCATCCAAGCGCGGAAGGGTAAATGTTGGTACCGTGGCTAATTAATGGTCGAATTTTAAAAATCAGGAAGGTCCCAGCCACTCGGCCCTGATAATGCTGTGGCGGGTGCTGTATTTGCCCGCATTAATAAAGCGACGCGGGGGCGAAACGACCAGATTTTCCGGGTTCGCGGCGGAATAAATGAGGTCGGCAGTTGTCGCCATGTCACATTCGTTACCGGCGCCAGCATCCCGGAGCGAGAATGCCACCGTGCGGAAAATGCCGCGTAAAACTCGGGCCGATGCCATGGCCTTGTAAACTGGGACATTAACTACGTTATAAGGGCGTTCATGTGATCCAAAAGTAATTTCTATATATCCAGTACATTACATATTTTGGAACTATTTTACGAAGTAATAGTGTGAGAAAAAAGTAAAATGGAGAAACACATATTTTCAAAAATTAACTAGGATTATTATTGGTATTTAAATGTGTATCATCGTCAAACAAAAATTTTAAAATGTTTCTGTAAAACAATATTTACTAGCACTTTACATTGAAAGTTAAAGACACTAATACATAACGAAGAAATTTCACGGAGTCTCACAAATGGATTTTGCATGTAGCTTAAATTTTATGATAAAATCCGAAGTAAAAGTAGCCAAATATCACACAAAGTCGAATGAATTGTCCTGTTCCTGAAAAGTTCATTCATGGAGTTCCTATGACTTCAAAAAACACTTAGAGCCAGTGGCTGCCAATGTGATAAACTAAATTATTGAAATTTTTATTGCACAATCTTTTTACTTGAATATAATCATAATTACTTAAAAATATATACAAAAAATATTTTCCACTCGATTTCTCAATTTAATCACATCAAATTTTAAGTGGAGTAGCAAAATCTGTGATAAAAACTAAAAGAAAAAGCAGTTGAACATTCTCAACTAGAGAGGTGTACAAGCGAACAAAATTATTTTTCTATATTTTCAGTGTATTTTATATTTTCGTGATATTTTGTAAGACTCTACTATTATTATAAAAAAACATAAAATATGTAGTGTAATTATGAGATTTTAAAAAAATTTTGATTTTCTAATGCAAATTTAAATATTTCTGTATGTATTAGTGCTGACCTGCATCGTACAATCTATTATCACAAGGACACCAGTGCTCTACACAATGAAGTTCAATATTAATCCATCAAAAGGTTTGGATTAAGTAATTTTTTAAGAGTTTATGATGAAACTTAAAGTTAAAGTAACCAGAAAGGAAATAAAAAAAGAGCGAATAAGTTGTCTGTTTCCAAAGAAATTTCGTCATGGAGAAGTGGAGATGTTGTGGCTTAAGGTAGCCGCTTGCCTAAGTCACCGACCGGTGTGCAGAGATTCGGCCGTTACCAGATTGTTCGAAAACTGTTCATCGCACATTGGTGATGTTTGCTCAGAAATAGCATTCAAAGAAGGCTCATAAAAAGGGCGATACACAAAGCCGCATACACGATTTTTTTTTTTTACAAATAACGGACGTGTCCTTGGACAAATTTAACTAACAACGTGTCTCTGAATCAAAAATTAAGTAAGACACCTCTTAAAAAGTTAGTATTTTCATTAAAATAAATACCCTACATTTACGTAATATTTCAAGCAGTTCCGCAAGTGTATCACAAATTCACCCAGCGTACGATAGTAGCCATATTGTGAAATGTCGTTAATCCGCCCTTCGAGAGCAAAGTTATGTTCTAATACACCTCATTCTTCTTTGAGAAATCCAATAATTTAAGGAATTGGATTAAACGAATCATTAGAGCTACTGATAGCCAGTTTGGGAACTACATGCCCCATTATTTCGTTGCGTCATTGTTAACCAGATAAAAAGGATAATTTAATAACAAAACATGAGGTGGTAAAATGTTATATAGTTAATGCATTTTTATGTATTAAAATTTTTAATAAAATTATTCAAGCACTAGTGATTTGAATGCACAGAAATACTAAAGTAATAATAATAATAATAAAAACATTGAAATCCCACGTGTTCTCTTTCTTGCAGGTTAAAATTTATTTCAAACTACACGACAACATGATGAAAATAATGTGTATAAACAACAGCACTCACTTTTACAGAGGAATTAAGGAAATTAGCGACCTTTGCATGCGCAGTATATTTGCCACCTAAGTCACGTTATCGTTTAGGTTCTTTACACGCGCACGTAATTGCTTTATTAACTAAATTGTAAACTAGAATACAACTTATGTTACCTGACGATAGCCGAGTTGATGGAGAATCTTTCGCAGTATTCCGTGTCCAGTCAGATACAGCATCACAACAGTGTCCACAACTTTACGTAAGTAGCATATAGCGTGTTACTAAAGTGCGTGGGAACTGGATAGAAGAGAATCCTTATAAAGCGTCAGGTATTGATCGTTCGGGATAAAGCCAGCACTAAATATTTAACCTTTGAAAAAATTTCCTAGCCGCTATTGCATATAATTTAACATGGTCGGCACGCGCACGTTGACAGCGAAACTACCCAACATAGTTTCGTGTATTTTCCTAATTAAATACAACACAAGTTTAGACTTAAAAAAAATTTAAAAAATCCCCGACTCGCATTTCAAATTGATCAGACCAGTAGAATTGCTCGTATTCACACACACAAAATATTTCCTTAAATCATAGCTAAGAAAGAACACACTCGATCAAGTCAGCTTTCAAACAAACAAACAAAAAAAAAAAGCAATGAAAATCGGTTTATTCGTTTAGAGCTACGATGCCACAGACAGACACACAGTTACACATATATACACACAGACACGTCAAACTTATAACACCCCTTTTTTTGCGTCGGTGTTTAAAAAAAAACTTAGCAGGGTTTTTTTGAGTGCTCACTTTATCCCGAACCGCTTATAGGACGGGTATATACGATGTGTGACCTAAAATAATAAGTGAGTGTTATTAACTAGTAGGGAAAATTCACGATGCGTATTAGTACAGGAAGATCAATAAAATACGTTGTATATGATTTCCGACCAGCTCTATTAGCGAGAAAATAAAACCCCCTATACAGAAGTCTTTAAACACCTTAAAGGTAGGCAACCTGAGTTACGTGCATTAAGACTGTTGCTACCTGAACTGCCACCTGTCTGGCAGATGACACTTCTACCGATATAGTTAATTATTTATTTTTGGGGGTGTGCTGATTCGTTTCTTTATTTAATGATTGTCGATTCCTGTAACTGAGATTAGTATCGAATGCTTTCTTACAATGTTAATAAACTATAAAGTTTAGTTATTTTACTGACCGTACACCATTTGCAAAACAGCTTGTTCAAGTTCAATTAAATGCAAAGTTTTGATTACCCGTATTCTTGGCCGCTACCTTTAACTCTTTTGAAGTGGCTACTTTTCAGTTTTGTACGCACAAGTCACAGCTCAATCGAATAAAGTATGGTAAAATGTTCTTGTCGACCGTAAACCGGGTTAAAGGAGATTGGTTCATAGCATCTTAGACTATTTCATTTTCCGCTGTAAATTCCATACACAGATTTATGTGAAGTTTTGGCCAGTCATGGCACAAATTTCACCTTATTAATAGTTATCAAAATTTTATACCTTCCCTACTTTTCTTAGTATTTGTCTAGTAACTTTCCTGAGGAAGCAAGTAATTTTTTTTCTTGTGTATAGTTACATATATAGAACAAGATATAATAGCCGAGTAATGCCAACTGTATACAACGTGCAGAGCTGTACTCCTTACCTTATCGATGTATAAAACATAATTGAACATTTGTACGTTGAATTAAATACAGAAGTTTTATTATTAAAAAATGATTAGCGCTGCCACCTCTTAAGGGAAGAATACTCAAAATACGAAAATGTTGCATCCACAACAACTCCTTCAATGGAATAAAAAGTTGCGTAACCTCTTGATTACACAAAGTTAACAAGACATAAGCAAACAATTTGGAATCATTTCTTTGCACATGCTAAAAGGTCCTGGTGGAGTCGTTCCAATTTTCGCAGTTGGAGAACGTGGTGGACCTTCACAGGAGGCAGCGCTCACCGTACGCATGATGTGATTATACTAAATAACCTACGGGGGTAAGGTAGGTTTTTTCGGTCACGTAACCAGGTTTGCTGAATCACCAGGTTACGTCTAAAAGCCTGCATAAGTACGTTATTATCTTGTGACTTTTGAACACTCTACCTGGGTTACTGTTTGTACGCCAAAAGAAGAAATGTTTGCCTTTCCCAGGCTAACCTTGTTACTTAATATAACCCTGTCTAGGGTAGGACACACAATGTGATTTTGAATTTTCACATGCTAGAAGAAAACAAAGGATGGTATATTTTAATGCAAGGTGACTTGTCTCTCTACACGATTAAAGCTAAATCAGAAGGAGATTTATTCATTAACGTGCATCTAACCAAAATGTGCACGAGCAGAACAAAAACAAAATATTTTGAAGTGGTCCTGGATACATAGTCTAACGTTTAGTGAGCATAATTTATGAAGTTTTACAAACGGGATACTTATACTAGTACTACAACAGCCTCCAAGACAATAGAAACGGCTACTGCGACAACCCTGAACAGCCCCGAAGCCCGCCAACTGGTGGACTTTGAAAAGATCTGCTCTGTCCACTCAGCAGCGAAGAAGGATTACCTCAGTCCCGGCGAGTACCTGGAGAACTATTTCCAGAGATTAAACTTCGGCCGGAGCTGTTAAGCCGACCTTTTTTTTCCTCAGCCGGTAATACCACGCGCTGGGAAATGGAGAATTCCTGTCGGCGAAAGAGCAATGTGAATCGCTCCTACTTCCCATCCCTCTAGCTCATTTCAAACATGCCCTCTCTCCTCACATGTAGGAAACTTGCACAGGAATTATCTGAGAGCTATACAGGTTGTTCCTGAACTAAAGGCACAAGCGTCGTGAGGTGATTCTATATCTGAAATGGCACAGAAAATATTATACGAACAATATCGTACCGTAACTTATAAGGGTTACACAAACACATTGGCAGGATAAAAACACAATACACTTTTTTTTTAAATCTAGGGAATGTATAAACTCCACAATTGTGCCAAAGCTTAAGGTATTCGTACAATAACAACACCATTCACAGAATGTTTCTCAAATCTCCAGTGCGTTTTATTATTGCCAATTTAACCCATGTAAAATGTAGATTTTCAAGGCGAATACCTCTCTTACAAGTTACTGTACAATGATATACGTATAATTTGCTGTCTCCTATATTGCGTATAGGGAATAATCTCACAACATTTGTACTTGTAGTTCATAAAGTCCTGTCTGCAACACAAACGTCCGCACATACTTCGACCATGTTTATCTACACGAATCCATTATAAATTTAGCAACTCAGCTTCTCCAAAGCTTCAGTCACATAAACTCATCCAATGAGAAGCAAGCAATGATCACTCGTATGATCAAATATGCACTAAGCACAAGTTTTCGCGAGTAAAACGTATTTGTAAAGTTGGCTGCATTTCGCTTAGCTTTTAGAAGGACATAATTTCATTGTTTATCAAACAAAGCAGAAAATAACAATTTATAAGTACTTCTGATTTAGTATTTCTTGTTATAAGGTAGCGTAATTTAATGGTTAAGCGTTAGGCTCTATCGGGCGCTACGGATTGGTTTTCCCAAGAAGTTTTCTGTCGAAATTCAAGATAGTTATCAATGATGCTTCATGGCATTAACAGTCTAATTTTTTTACCCCTTTCTTTATAAAAATAAACACTCTTTATCATTTCCTGTGAAGTATAAAGCGAATGAAATTATTTTTGTGCAGTAGGGGTAGCTCAACTAGTGCGCTGCGCAAATGTGTTTGTATTATACCGACGACGCAAAAAGTCACCACAATTGCTTACTTATTCAGTAAAAACGTTTAACGAAAATATTAACATTTTCTTACCAGGAATTTCCTATGTTATTCAATGTTGACAATTTTACTATTTACTATTTCATACATTAGTTTTCGGCAAGTTCATTGAATGAACACTTCTTCAAGCTGTGTTTATAAGAATATCTATGAAATAAAGCATTTAAATGTGATCTGGGTTGTTACATTTTAATATGGTGAAACCTGTACTGTGGGTTTATTACTTACATTATGTTTATGGTATCGTGGCAATCAATAGACAGTTTGACTGAGCGGCAGAATATAATCGGGAATTCAAATGTCCTCACATTTCTATGAATCACCAATTCAAGTAGGTACACTTATTCATTTATTCTCCCCTATTTAATTAATCGAAAAAATTCTAAACACTAAACATTATCTGTACAAACAAGTATCCGCTTAAGCAGTGTATTTATTTTCCCAATAAATATTAGTTTGGAGCGTGACACCACTGTATTATTTTAAATAGTAAATAGTATGGTACAAAAAATAACGAATTTTGGTATACAATCTTCTTTTGCTTCATCCTTACCTGGCCAGTTTTGAAAGATTTTTTTTTTTTTTTTTTTTTTTTTTTAACTTATCCCATGTAAAGGAAGGATTATAAGGAAGGATTATAAGCTCGCTTTGATGTCCATCTGTTCTTTTGTGAATCCCTTTCTATAACGGTAACATTTAGTAAAAATGTCACTCCAGCTGATGTGACCTCAATGCCGCTTTGATTATCATATACTAAAATTTTTTGTAGCTTCGCAAGCACTGTATTATGTCGGTACTATGAACACATTTTAACAAAAACGAGTAAATGAATTGACCTTTATTGTATGCCTACTACAAAAATATATATTATACACAATTTTGTTGCTCCAAACGTATAATTTACGGTTTTGTATATTAGAACGGGAAACAATTTATCAACGTTCTACGAATCTCAGCACATAAGTCATAATATGTTAGTCTACAATATAAACTAGCTTGATTTACGAAGCTTTGTAAATATTTAATAAAAGTAAACCACACAAACAATTTCAACCAAACAGCAATGTTGGAACAGTATCACAAGTATAACATATGACAATTCACACTAACATTTTGTTCGCTACCGAAACATTGGGTTTATTCCTGAGGTGTGTTACGAACTTACCGCACTACGATAAGTTAACGAAGGGCATGTCGTTTCACTTCGTCATATTATATGTGTGAGAATACGATGACCTCATTGATGTAGAATTAGAAATTATCATTATCGAATTTCATAGTGACTCGTCGATCTGAATAGTAAGATAAAAGGTGGTCGTTATTACGCCCCTGGTGTGACTGAAATGTATTTGCTTAAGCTGCGGGCTATGGGGAAATGTGTTCTGCGCTTGAGTTTTGTGTAAGACTATTTAGTCATATGACGTACTCGTGATTGTCTCGTTGATGATCGCCAGAACCATGAGCTTTTGGCAATACGATTTTTACACAGTTTTATTTTAATGCCTTACGTACACATCGTTAGCTCTGTTTCACTGTTATTGGTAGCTTGTCTTTGTTCAGACACGTATCTCATTTGACTGTACCAATCATAGTAACACCACACGTCGGTGATTCACCTGTAGAACTCTTACACAAGTGATGAGTTTAAACATCCAATCACTGACAATGAATCAGAGCTGCAGATGTGCACATAAGGCAATGAAATCAAATGGTGGAGATATCTTTTCGCTACAAAATCGAGGTCCTAATTATTTCATTAAGTTGGTGGTTACATCTCTAATAACATTGCTCTAGCCCTGCCTTTAATATTTTCTGTTAATTGCTTATCATAAATTATCTGCAGTATCTTAGACTACAGTGGGTTCATTAGATATTTTTGCCACTTACTGTATTTTTTTAAAGTACTTTTCTTTCTATTTTGTTTTATCGCAGTTCGCTTAACGCCTTGGGCCTATATATTAATTTCCATACAGTATCATATTTTTAATTTATTACATGTTACTATACCCCAAATAAATAACCTGTAGCTGTAAATGTTTAATGTTGAAAACCAATTTATCAGGACTAATGTCAAAGTATTTATTTTATTGTAACCTCAGAAGTCAACTTTTAAGGATCATTATATATATATATACATATATATATATACATATATATACACTGTTTATTTACTACTTATATAAGTCTTGGAACGGTAAAGTATTACATAAAAGGGGAAAAATAAATACAGAGTATTAAATGGGCTCATATTATCGTGACTAGCCCTTTGAAAAGTAGTTCAAGATGAGCGAACTTATATTTGCAGTTTGTTTTATCACACATTTTTCGCTGTGAAAATTGTTTGGAACTAGCTCTTGACAAAAAATTTTGCAAGTGGGTGCAGTTCCGTGATATATGTCAGGTACTAAGAGTCAATTTTTACGAGCTCTGATACGAAAGAGACAGAGAAACTGTGGACTGCTGAAAGTCCATTGTGCTTTCTTTTTTTATGTGCTCAACTGGCCGTAAATTTTACGGGCTTTGAAGGGATTGAGATTAGCGGTAGATGATATGAGGTGTGAGATGTAAGAAGTAAGATATACTGTTCGATTTGGGTTCTGATCCAGGTTCAATACTGAACCGAGGATACTATGCGTGATCCAAATTTTGAATACGATTCTTTCAATGCATTTGCTTTCACCTTTTCAACGAATTCCAGTTCAAAATTTCTTATCTCTTTTTACTTGGTGAAGAATTTTTCTTTATATTTGTTATTCCACATAAATTTCGCGTATTATACAAATTAATTTAATAAATACATTTATTATAGGGTTTAATAAGAAACATATTTTTAACTCAGCATACATCCTTGACATGATTAGTTGCGTGCTTAGTAATACAATGTACAGACACATTTGCTGTTTTTTGAACGTTTAATAATTGATTTGTAAATACTGAAATCATAATTTACAGTTCTTGTAAGCAATTACTTAAAATTTGTGATGATTGGTAGAGTTTTTATTTTAGACATACTAGATTCGCAACTTTAGGTTGACAGAGGAAAAAATATTGCGAAGAAATTTATCTATCAATAAATAAATAAAGATATCAACAAGGACGTACAGAATATATTTCCTTGCCTTATGCCATAGAAAACTTTTTATTTTCAGTTAGGAAAACTTAGTCATAGATACATGAAACTTGTTTCATAATAAGTTGTATGTAATTATAGCCACAGTAAATGTACTAGTGAGTTAAAGTAGCTGGCAAAGTCAATCTTCCCGTGTTTGAAAAGCACAGCAGCTAAAATTATTGCGATGAGTCGTTCTTGCTTAGGTGACAGTACGAGGTATTTCCGTTTATGTAAATAAATAAATAAATATACATATATCGTACGAAAAGAATACCAAGGGGCAGGGCATCGCACCCAGAACGCAGATTGGTTATTGGGCGCCCGTAGACATCTGCTAACCTCGACTGATGACATGACATGAGGTCCTACGATGGAGCAGTGCCAGAATGAGAGGGGCGGGGGAAACGGCAGATCCCCGAAAAAACCCACCAGCCATCAACATCATTCAGCAGTATTCCCACAAGCGTTTATGTCTTACGATTTCTTGCTGTCATACCTTCTGAATGACATATAACGTGTTGTGGACCCGCTGTAAAAAATTGTTGTTGCAAGTGTTTTAAGTTTTCTGTACGAATTTGTATAACACAGATAGTAATTATAGTCATATTTCTAGTTTGCTAAGCATAATTTGGCGCATCATGGTTTAGAATAAAAGAAGTATATTTATTTAATGTGCATTTTTCTTGCCACGGTATAAACTATTACAAATGCCCATTTCAGTTGTTGAAATGAAGATTTAAATAAATAGCTGCGGCTAAAAAAGTAGGAAGGAGGTGTTTTTTTAAAATAACTAATCTTGACTTGTTCTTACACCTTGCAATTTAATATTCAAATTGTCAGGACGAAGAGCGTAATTTTACGTGGTAATAGCTTATAAAAAGTAAGTGGTAAGTGTTTTCAATTATTCCGTAAATTGAATACGGTTTGAATAATGCTACTCTGAAAATTGGGTTTAAAATTCAATTTATGTAAATGAAATATAAAACTACTCAGTGTTAATTGTTTTGGCACTATTCGGAGTGTCGTTGCTTAATATTAAGTGGGCCATAATCATGATGTCTGCATGCTGATTCACGATGTAGTGTGTTAGACGTAAAACCAACTTACCTTAAGGGGTATGGAAAGGTACGACGTCGAGCGGGCGACCGGAATACTTATTTCACAAAAATAATTACTAATTTGATTACAATTAAACACTGTTACAAGAGCTATTCAATAACATTTCCTACATAGGCCTAGGTCCTGGAAATATTCACATTTGGTGAGTAACCGAGCCATTATAGAAAATTACGTGGGACCTCTATGGTCTGTAAGTAATACGATAAACATAGTTACGGAAAACGAGTTCTTAAGTTTTTTTTTTTATTGTAGCCAACTCCAAAAATGCTGAGAGGGCAACGGCAGCAGTTTTCAGACGTAAAAAACTCTGCTCCTTTTTTCATGAAGTCGCTATATTTTCAATGCATAGCGAAGAGCGAGACTAGTGACATAAAAAAGTGATAAATTAAAGACGATGTCACGCCCTCGAAAAGCGTGAAGCCATGTTGAAGTAACGTCCCCTCTTGTCTGCCTGTGCTCGAGTTGTGCTCAGGGTATTCAAGGTTCTGCAGACCAACACCTCTGGCAAGAGACGTACCCGGCACGTCATGAGGAGGAGAAGGAGGGAGAAGGGAGCAGAAAAGGTTTAGGCAAGACCCATTTATCACGCGGGTCGCCCCCGTCTCGCAAGTTTCCCTCGCCTGCGGGGGAAAAAAATACAGCCGAGCGAAAATAGTCGCGCGTGAAATGAACCCGCGTTCAAGACAGTCCAGTCTTCATATCTGCTGCATGGCAGGATAAAAACCGTTCACAGTTTTATATTCATCTTTCATTGCGGTACTGTTTGACACTCTAATCTGCTTACTTCGCAATGAAGTTAGTTGAGTTGCGGTCGCTAGTTAGACTTAGTTTGTAAAATAAGCGTTTGTGCGTGTATGCCCGTATCTCTGTAAATAACTGCCGTGCGACACACGGTTTTCCTAGTAAACCTATTATCTAAAACGCCAAGTTTCACGTTAGTTATGCTTTACGTTCTTAAATAATAAAAAATAACACCGAAAATGTCTAAAAATAGTATTCATAGTGCTTGAGAGAAAAGTAAATCCTGGTATCTTTCGCTCAGTAAAGCCTATCAAAAGTAAAATACAGTAGGTCTAAATCCTGATGTGCTGCTTTCTTGACATAAGCTTAATTAAGTTTTGCTTAAAAGGCCATCCGATTTGGCAAAACTATATTTTCCACTTATATCGATCACTTTTGAATACTGTTCTGTCAAGAATACCAAAATATAATAATATTGGCATTAGACGTTGCATTTGAATTTTAACTACCGTTTAATTCTCCCATTTATTTTTAGTATGTTTACGCCTAAAGATACAGAAATACACAAATCAGTAAAATACAGCAATCAGGGCTTCATATGTTCTCATTTTACCATGAATTGCATATGTCATAATAATTACAAAATTATTATACATTGATAGTACAGTTATCGTAGAGTAAGACACAGAGACAGCACCGTTGGCTCGTTCGGGCAGTTAAGATCGGAAAAAGAATCGCACATGGCCTACAAATAAGGAACCATCCCAGTAATTGGTTGAAGTGTTTCACTGCTTCGCACATCCCTAATATAAACTTTGGGAGTTTTTTTTCACATGCAACAAACTGCATGCTGCTACCACCTTTTGTTATTTTCAATTTACAGTTGAAGTTGTAGTGATACTTTGTGGACATCCTGTATATTTCAAAGTTATTTACTCGGACAGTGAAAATATTTAAATAATTTAATGTTCGACAGTGCTCCTTCTCTAATACTATGGTGAGAGTGTTCTAAATCTGAATAGCTGGACCGGAAATAATATCCGTGCTCTCCTTAATGCGATTCAAGAGAAATTTCACTGCACCACTTCCCTTTGTAATTAGATCAGTAGGGCTTAAGTGTGCTGCCGTTTCGGAGCCCTAGCAAGAGCCAGGATACGTATTTACATGTAAAATTATATTAGGTGTGGCTCAGTTCCTGTAGAAACTACATGTACGTATCCATCGACTTCCTGTTCGTCTCGGCGAGGCCCACATTCCTATAAGATCTTATAGGGCGTTTTTTAAAAACACCTTGAAAATTACGAATAAAAGCTAAATAATGTTGGTGAGTCATGTGCCCGTCCGCAAAGTTTTCAGCCGAAAAAATACTATTTTTTGGAGGGAGGGGTGTTAAAATAGGGTATAGGGGCAGAACTGGATTCCCAAAAAATTTAATTTTACGAATAAAAGTGTTGGTATGTTGTGTGGGCGCGCCCACGAAGGTTTATACAAAAACAAATTATATTTTGGGGAAGGTGGGATGCAAAACGGAGTACAGAGGCAGAACAGGATACCCAAAAAAAATTGTGGGAAAATTTTCCTTTTCAAATAATTTCTAAAACCCACATTAATTACCGTTAACAGAAATTTTGTCCCATTTAGCACTTTCAAATCTTTTTGTTTCAGAAATATTATAACAATAAATTGAAAATCCCGCGAACGAAGTTGTGGGAACCAGCTAGTTGTACGTATTGCCGCTAGCATTTTATTATCTGATTTAGCCCAATTCACGTGGTGCGCTTAATATGTGTTTTATCTGGATTTTCTGTATATGGTCCTCACTATGACGAAGTGTATGCCGTCAAGTTGCTGGTTTGTATTAAGTATCATTCCGTAACATTTTTTCAACTACGGATTTTTAGGTATTTAATTTCTCAACTTACAAAATACAACCAAATACTGTACCAATTTGAGTAAAACATGAATATAAATGTTTGTTGTTTTCTTCACCTTACCTAAAATGAATCTGGTAATGAATAGGTTAAATAACTAAAGATTTACATATTAATTATTTGCTCCTTTTTTTACACTTTTCTCACACAAGTACTTGGTAAAGTACCACCAAACTACATACAGTGAATCAATACAAATTAAGGTCCTTGTACCGAATATGGTCTAGTTCTCAATATAGCCCACTAGTCGCCATTGTGTGGTAATGCCGATATCGATGTGGTATCGATACACACTAGTCTCTAGTATAAAAGTACACAATCCATAAACATCTGTCTTACATCATCGTTGTGTTATATTAGTAATATAATTAATGACTTAGGCACACACATTATTGTTCGGTACAGGTACCTTATTTCAGTTAAAAATACTTTTCATTACCAAGTACATGGAGCAAACCCTCGTGGAAAGTTTTCAATTGAGTAACTATCCAGTACCAGGCATTTTCAATACAATTAGTCAAATTTTAAGTTCACTTAATGTACCGTGTAATGAGATTCCATTGTAACATACTAAGGTAGAGAAATTAGTTTTGGACCACTTGAACGGGTGGTAGTATCTGTAAGGAGCTGGGACTAGGCGTTTCAGAGACTTGGGAAGATTGCCAGGCGGTTTGTCACCGTAATTAAGGGTCGGGCCGGATGCTGGAACACCAGAGAGAGATCTGCAGTGTAGCCGCGTAGCTCTCTCGTGCCTGGCCACGCATAAAGATGCCGCAGGCTCCCACGTGTTGGTATTCAACCCTCGGCTGCAGGCTTCGTGGCGGTGTTTGCACCTACAGCGGCTTGTCGCGGTGATTAGGCCCTCGTAACTATGTAATATGGCAAACATATCCTTCCCGAAGATTGCCGAAATCGAGGGCATGCAGAGTGACAAATTATGCAGCGCAAAATAAATGACATAATTAAATTACACATTTCAACTACGTTTATGTACTAACGCATATAACTAACAAGTACTTAATTTTATTTAATATGCTTAGGCCAGGCTCGACTAATCAGAATTTCGTTAATTACATAATTAGCCAAAACCGTAGTGTTTACAGTCTTGAAAAAAAAATCACCCAACATGGAGAAGACAAACCGACTTTTGATATATGCTCTCGTTTAGGCGTAAGAAATTACTATCACTAATAAGTAGAAACTAGAGAACATGGCCTTAAAGGTTACGTGTAATAGCCATAACTGTATAATGAAGTTGACAACGGACGAGGTAGCCGACGTCAGAATCGAAATTGTATTAAATTTCGTGTTTTCATATCGGAGTCATTGTACTTTCGTAGGTTTTTTAAAATGACATTGCAAAGTGGTAATTTTGGAGGTCACGGGGACGCATAAATTACGATAACAAACTGAACAAGTTAATTTATTCACACTGAAGTTGCATGGAATGGACTGTTCAAGACATCACTTAAAATTATGTTATTCACAGTTTTAACATATTATATAACATAAAAGACGGAATCATAAGGAAATTTGTTTTATTTCAGTAATTTAAAAAAAAAGAACTAAAATATTTCGTAGTATTTTTTTTATATAGTTTTGAAATAGGTACAGCACGTAATTGCGGTATGAATTACTTTTTTTCTAGGAAATTATTTCATTTTTACTACTTACGCATCTTCACAGCCAATACATATTTACTTTGACATGCCGTACATAAATAAATATTTTAGTAAAAAAATGTTTCATATCAGAAAAATGTATTCACAAGAAATATCTACTGGACAAACGCTATCGAATACAAAAAATTATGACTATTTTGCTCTCCATCAATTTTAAGAGCATTCAAGAGTGAAACTTTATTTTTCTTACGTACATATTTCAGCTAGTTTTTTTTAATGAATATATTTTTGCAAGTCTCAGGGCAATAAAAGTGAAAAAAAAAAAAGGAGCGAAATAATGTACAAAAATTCAGTAGCGTAATTGCAAGAAGTTATGAAATATTATACTTGGAAATAAACGTTTAGAAAATATATTTAGAAATAGTAGAACATTGTTTTAAGTAATTTTTTTAACGTTTAATTGGCCCAATATCCAGCACTAAAATGTACATTATTGTGTTTAAAAAGGAGACGAATATTATTTTTCCAACGACTTCGTAATTTTTTAGTATTTACATTGATACCATGTTACACAACTGTGACGTTCTCATTACAATTCAGAATTTTTTTGACACTTGAACAGCTATGCTTCACTCCGTTTTTGATTTCTTGTTTTTTTTTTTTTTTTTTTTTGCGATTTTGTAAATTATTAAGAACAAAAATTCGTAAATATCCATTATAGATGATATTGTATGTACCTTACACTACAGGAAATACATTACGGAAGCGCCATTAACGAATTAATTACGTTGGAATCAGTTACTAAGATTGTGTGTACAAATAATTTTTACTAACTTCGTGGTTATTAGGCATAAGTGGTTCAGATATCACGATGTCATGTCTGTAATGCAGTTATTTATGTCACGGAGAATACAATATCATCAAAAATAGTTTAGATTGTTTTGTGTAAATTTAATGGAGTTCATAAATCGTAGAATCTATTGTGGTGAATGAAGGTGTAACTTAAGGACGTTATAATTTAGAAAATTGTATTTTACATTCACATAAAATATTTTTCAACTTACAAACATCAACGCTGATGACTTTTTCTCGTACATTTCTTACAACCTATAGTTTTCGCATACTTTAAAGCCAAAATCTAAATTTACTTATTTGGAAAATTATCCATCGGTTAGAGAATTTACACTAAAAAATATGCCATAACTTACCCAATAACAATTGAAATTTCAGTAGGATTTTTATATTTTGTTATTTATTTCATGAAACATGACAATCAGGTTTTACCATTTGTTGTTAGTACAGTTTGCTGTAATTACGGGCACATTATCAAAACAGTTACATCTTGGTTTTTATGTGCCCTTAGCTGTCCCTGCTTGCGTTGCAATGCTCATTACATTTTTGGATGCCCCGTTCTATCTCTCTACCCCGTTTTGTCCGACAGCTCACACATCTCAATAGAATGGATGCCGGAAGGTATACAAATACATAGAATACGAATAAACAAACATCCATACGAAATCGGCAGTAGAAAAGTTAAAGTGTGACAAAGGCATCGTCAGTTTGGAGTAAAGTGGGACAACGCTAAAGGCGACTTCGACACGTGCTTCAAACGACACATCGTCCTCTATACGCCAAGTACTGAATTAAGCTGTCCATCAAGACGCTCTAAATGCACCGAAACGATTATAATTATGTAAAACCATAAATAGGGTTATAACTGATAAGTTATCATTTTAGACAAAAATTGACATGACTTTAGTAAGTATCAGCTCTGAGCAGGGAAGCGAGTAAATGTGGCCAAGCCTGCAGTCACTGAAGCTTGGCCTGGAATGGGTTCGCGTAATGTTTCTCAAACAGATGAAATCCTAGATCTAGTAAAAATTAATGATGATGTGAATGCTAAAAATCATTACTCGACTAAAACGTTGTGTATTATGCACTATAATGTACAAAATTTTAGGAATAAAAAAGAAGAAATAGAAATGTTTTTGAGTATTAATAAGAATTTTAATATATTGTATTTTTGTGAACATTGGCTCTATGATTCAGAAATGTATTTTAATAAAATTACTCATTTTACATTAGTTAATTTTTATTGTCGTAAAAACTATCAATATGGAGGAGTTTGTATTTATGTAGGTAATTTTATTAGTTTTGAAAAAATAGAAATAGAACAATTTTGAGAAGTTAATTTTGAAGCTACTTGCATTATTTTAACTGAAATAAACATTGTAATAATATCATTATATAGAGCCCCTAGTGAATACCTTTCTGCATTTTATCATAAACTAGATAAATTAATGGCATTTTAAATTAATTTGAATTCTAAGTTAATCGTTTTAATATGTGTTGATATAAATATAAAAATTGGGTCAGGTAGGATATTGAATGTAGAAATTTCTTAAGATCATGGGGTTTGTACTGTACGAATTTTAACCCTTTTAGAGAGAACTCCTGTCTAGATAATATTATAACGAATATACATAATATTGAAAATTACAGAGTTGGCGTAATTGACCCTCAATGTCTGATCATAAAGCTATATATTTTGAATGTAATTTTGATTATGGTCAAGATTCAGACTTTACAAATTTCAAAATAGTTAGAAATTTAACACCATCAAGAATAGAATATTTCAATAGTTTGTTGGGAAATGTGAATTGGGAAAATATTCTTTATACTCAAATTGATAGTAATAAATTTGTTTATTTTTTTATCTTTTTATGTGTTATTATGAAATATGTTTTCCAACATATAAAACTATGGTTCAATTAAAGAACAATAAGCGTATTAATCATATTAATTGGTATAATAATAAGCTTAAAGTCATGAAAGATGATATGATGAAGTTGTATAAAATACAAAAATACTAAAATTGATGATGTAGATTCTTATGAACATGCAAAAGAAAAATATGTAACATTCAAGAAGTTATATCGAAAATCTTTGCAAGCAGCTAAATTAGAAGTTAATGCAAATTATATTAATTCTTCTCAAAATTCAAGTAAAGCAGCATGGTTTATGGTAAACAATGCTAGACAGCAAACGGGTCTATCTAAAAAAAACACATATCAGCTAATTCTTTTAATGACTATTTTATAACTTCAGTCGAGAATGCAATTCGTAAAATTACTACTCAGGAAAGTTCTTCTAAATTTATAAGGAATCTAGAGGATATTTCACAAGGTTCAATTTTCTCCTGGCAAGAATTATGTTGAGATGATGTATATAAAATGGTAAATAATATGAAACAATCAAACAGTAAAAACTATTATGGCATTAATCACAATTTACTTAAGAAAATAATAATGTCAATTTTAATTCCATTAACTATTTGTTTGATTGCATGTTTCTCATCTGGTAATTTTCCTGATAAGTTGAAGATTGGACGGGTTGTTCCAATATATAAGAAGGGTTCGAGAAATCTTCCTGATAGTTATAGACCTGTAAAGATAATACCTGTTTTGCTAAAAAGTATGAATATGCTATGCATGAACAATTATATAATTATTTCAAGAAAAATCAATATTTTAGTAAGTATCAATATGGTTTTATCAAAGGAAAAACTACTATTGATGCTGTTGCTCAATTTATTATGAATGTGTTAAATGCATTTGAAAGTAGCTACTACGTGTGACTAGAGTAAAGCATTTGATAGTGTTTCTAATTCAATACTTTTATAGAAATTAAAAATATATAGTGTTCTAGATAATGATATATGTCATTTTAAGTCTAATTTGAGGAATAGGTGTCAAGTTGTTGATATTAATGGTGATATATCTAATGTCAAATGCCTTTGCTTTTTAATATTAAGATAAATGATATTCCAACGTATGTTAGTACTAAGACAATAATTTATGCTGATGATACAACTATATTCAATACACATAATTCACTTTTTGAGCTTAATAAACTGGTTACCTCTACTTTAAAGGTTTTTAGCTAATAGTTTCAAGCTTAATGATAACAAGACAAATCTGTTGACATTTTCTTTAAAGCAAGATAATAATACAGACAAGAATTTTTTGCCTGTTAAATTTTTTGGTATCATGATTGATCATAAATTGACGCGGGTGAATCATATACATTTTGTAAATATCAAACGATCAAATGTGCTATATTTGTTGAGAAGAATAAAAAAACGTGTACCATATCAATATGTGAAAAGTTGTTATTCTACTATTTTCAAAGTATAATGGTGTATGGTTTATTACATTGGGGGAATTCAAGTCATGTAAATAGTGTGTTATTATGTCAAAAAAAGGCTGTAAGAATTTAACAAATTCATCTCATTTGGAGCATTGCAAACCATTATTTATAAAAGAAAATATATTGACTGTTATTAATTTGTATCTATTGCAATACTTTACGTATGTAAAGGAAAACATCGATAATTTAGATATGCATAGCAATGTACATAGTTATGAAACAAGAGGTAATAGATTACTCGATATTCCATATTGTAGATTGGAAAAGACCAAAAACAGTTTTCAACATATATAAATGAAAGCATTCAACAAATTACCAGTATCAGTAATGGAGTTACCTGTAAAAATATTAAAGAAAAGAATTAAGAAATGGTTAAGCAAACATCCTTTTTATAATATTTGTCAGTTTATGTCTTTGTCTCCAGACCAATTTTGTGAACTATGTAACTGATAAGTACTAACGTCATGGAGGATTTCAATAGAGAGTTTCTAAGCTTTGTGTTTTGACAATAACATTTCGCAGTTGTCTGAAGTGTGTTTTACTTTTCAAAATTAGCGCACTTAACGAGCGCATGAGCAGGTTCGAAAATAAATACATTTTTGCCAACACAAGACAAAATACCTTAAACGCATGGTGGGCGGTCCACTTACGGAATTTCATATTCATTTTGTACCGCAGTTAAAAAATTTATTATTTTCAGTCACTAGTAGAAGTTTTTTTACTGAAGTTTCTTAGAAATGGGGAGTTTATATTACGTAAGTCTGAACCGTTTTTCTCTCAAACAAGTTTATTTTGTACAAATTTCCGACATTAACAGATTACACAATTATAAAATATTCACTTAAATATTTAGAAAAAAAATTCCTCCTACTTAATTTGAAACGACAAGGATTTATTTTTTGTTAATTAGTCCCCTGACGTTATAAAATAGAGAGAAATAACCATAAGGGTGAAAGGCAGGAAGCTTAGAATCAATATTGCGTATGTGATAATAAAATCGTAGAAATGCTAAGGAGCAGTAACAGTTATCACAAAATGACTCACTAGTATTGTAGCGAACATTTTAAGAAACCTATCTTGACTTATTTTTTCTGCACCAATGGCATATGTTTTCCTTATGAAGAATATACTGCTGTGCGCCATATCGTTGGCATTAAAATGCTGATAAATTTAGTCATGCGTTAGTACTAAAATAAAAAAAAATTCTGTTCAACATTTCCGAAAGATTTCTAATAAATTTGTTGTGAAGTTACAAATTTGAGTATATATACAACATTTTGTTTTGAGACATTTCATTATCGTAGCGTAACAACAGACGTGCTTGAAGTACATGTGGATAAATGTTTCCATTGACGTACTATGGTAGGCAATAAAGTTGGCGTCTGAGCTCCCTATTGCTGTTATCAGGAGGGAAGGGCGAGGAGAAACTGATATCCTGCTGTTCGGGGCAGCTGCTACGTCGATACTAAGAGAACGGAGAAAATTCGGTGCGTATCTTCGCTTCATACACTACATAAGTGTAACATATTTGTGAGTTGCACCAATTGTGCTCGGGAGTATGTGTATATCTTTAAGGATATGCGAAAACTACTATCTAAAGCTGCAACGTTTAACTTTTGTCATATCAAATAAACCTTAGGTTTCGGCAAATTATTCAGTTTATCATAATTAATACAACAATTTCACTGGAATATATTTGCGACATAGAATAGGCTACTATTGGGTTTTAATGTATACCGTACCTCTCTCAAAAATTCTAGAAATGAATGATCATCGCTTTAAAAGCCAATTCACATTGAAGTTAAAATTGAGTTCACTAAGTTTACGTTGATTTAACTATACGACAGAATTATCACTCGATCGTAGTTATGCTCACATTGAAGTTAGATTTCACGTAAGTCGATTAGGATGTAGAGAAGTAATATATATTGATGACATTTTAAAAATGCTTGTTTAGGTGTGGATTTATTCAATGCACCTATCAACGTTTATTTATTATACACATAATTAAAATTTTTGCTGCAATTCAATTTTGTTATGCACGTAACCCTGCACGTACAAAAAAAAATGGCACGTAGGTGCAACTTTGGGTACAAAATTACATTTTTTAGACATTCCTTTAAAGTTGATTCGTTATAATTTTTATAATTTTTTTGCATTGGCAGCATCGCATTTTGTAAAGACATTAGTCATGATAGTAAAATCCATGTCGTAATACTGTAAGGCCCCTAAGAGGAAACCTTATGTCTAAAGTTAAAAATTAACACTGCCGGACAAAGTAAAAATATCGTAAAACAGATGTACATAGAATACGTTAGCAACTTTTATACTTTTTGAGAACTTAATACGTTTTGTGAAGAACGCTAGTTCGTAAACATCACTGTAACTGGTTGGTTACCATATACGCCTTTTAAACCAAGGTAGATTATGTACAGATCACACTCATGAACAAATTAACATTTCAATCTACCTACAATCTAACAGCATAGGTATAAGGTCTGAAAACTTCAAAACAGAAGTCTTTTAGAATGTATCATAGCAGAACCTGGTGAGACGAGAAATAGTAAACAGTGCAATTTCTAAACCAGATATACAATTACGTGCGTATTTCAAAGCGCTTACAATATATACATCTCAGAACAGTACGTCCGCACAGAAATATTCGATTATGGTGACGCAGATTTATTAACTGGGGTATTACTGATAATGAGTACGCGCTTATGAACATGCCAAAGACAATATACAAATATGTATAACACCATTTCGCGTTACAGGTAAATTATATACATAAAACGAAAAATAAAAACATTGGCCAGCATAACACATGATAAAAATTGATCAAATTAAGTAACAAACTTAAAAAAAAATTACATTATTATAGGAACAATTCGTTGTTAGTAAACAGTGGCGGTGGAAGGTATTCTTGTCGGGGGAACAGGATCGTTGACAGAAATATATTTCCGAGTTTTTTTCCATAACGACTTATTAAAGCGGATGGAAAAATTTAGATTTTGGTGTGAAAATCGGTGCTATTTAAGTGGTTTTAGAGTCTAAATATTGATTATACAGCTGGCAGAAATTTTAATATTTTTAAGTATTAAAACTCAGGGTGGGTACAAATGCCTTTGCTGTCACTCCCCATTGTTATTAAAGACAGTTTCGTAAACAGTTTTAAAACTGTACCTTGAATACGTTATTCGGTTGCGTAGTTAAACAACATGATATAAATGTTTAATTTTTAATTTCATGGTTAATGTCTCCGCCATTTCAGAGCCTCTAATGCGCAGGTAGGCGGTGCCCTTAAGTTTAAAACGCTTTAAATTTGTATTTACTTATATCTGTGTGTGTTAAATTCCTACATAATATTTATAATTTGCATTGTCTGTGTCCTCCTCCACATGTCATAGATCCTACCATGTATACTAAGTGTTTATTTACATGATTTTACATGTACCTACCACTAAGCTGTGTTACACAATGTATTTACATAATTTATTTGTAAACGTACATATTCCTTTCCTTGCACGACTGAGCGAGGTGGCGCAACGGTAACACGTTGGATTCACAGTTGGGAGGATACGGGTTCAATTCCCATGTCCGACAATCCTTAGTTCAGCGTTCATGGTTTCTCGAAACAGGGAGAGAGGGAGGGAGGCTTCCTCAACATAAGCCATGACCGATTCCTCACCCAGTTCCTATCATTAGTTGTGCGTAAACTTCGTTGTCGACAAGACGTAAAATTCCAAAAAATAACAGTTATATAAGTAATTATATGAGACACGCTCGCGTGCGATACATATATGCACACGCACACACATGTACACACAAGACACACACACATTGTATTGTTGCCTTTGGTCATAAAATTTGTGAGAGAATGAATAAGATTATTCAGGCTGTAGAGTTCACGACAGGAGAATGTTTCATGGTTTAAATAAAGAATTCGTAATACGTACTGTAAGTTTAACATTTTTACTTTTTAGTACCTGTACTTAATAAAATTGTAAGTGGATATGCCAAAGAATAACTTTCTCAAACTTGTTTAACTTGATTTTAAATAATCGGTTTGAAAAGTGGAATCAACTTCGCAAGCCAAGGCCATCTAGGTAGGCCTACCAATGAAAGTTTAAGGGGTTTCGGGTTTGATTCCTTGGTTAATACAGTTGTTTTACGTGTAGGTTTAGATGATGTACGTAAGACATCCCTCTACGATATTCTGGTTTGAGGGAGCTTAGATAGGTAAGGTAAGTGTGTTTTGCGTCTCGTCGACAGCATGTTTCTTTAAAAAAAAAAAGGCAAACAACTTGCCCCAGTGATAGGAACTGGGAGAGGAATGATACCATGTACCTTTGTTAAGAAACTATCCCAAAGTTTATCTGAAACTATTCAGAAAATCCATGGGAAACCGAAGTCAGAATGGCCAGAGCTGTGTCCTCTCAACGACGAGGTCAACGTGTTACCATTGCTCCATATTGCTCTGAAAAGGAGATAAATCAAAGAAAAGATATGACCCGACAAAAACACAGCCTTAGCAGAGAAATTACCGACTATTTTCAGTATTTTTGTATGTTAGGACTAAGGTTAATTCTACGACAGGTAGGAAAGATCAATGTTAAAAGTCAAACACAGGGAAAATTTCTGCCGATTGAACGCTGATATCTATAATGGATGCAAACTGACCAATCACAGATCTTCCATGAATTGTAAGTTACATTAAGTTGATAATTTAAAACGCGAAATTGGTTTATTTTCACTTTAAAATTAAGTTAAATGACTTCTGCCATTTCCAAGGTTATTTAAAATAAATATTATTACAGTTTCATATTTTTCTCGTCCCTTAGCGATAGCAGCGAAACTAGGGGCAGAATGTTCCCTGTGTCAAACTCTCCCATAACAGAACACATTTCCTTTCTAACCTGCAGTAGAATTAACCTTAGTTAGGACGTAATATTTTAGCCTTCTTTCCGATGACAGCGTGCCACATTCTGAGTGACTATGTGTTCGTGTTTATGTGTGCACATGATCTAACCCTTGTTCCCGGACATTAAATGTTTAGTACATTCTTACGTGCTCATATACTTAGCAATAATACCGAAATTATTTCGGCAATGTTGGATACTTGCTACCCTTAAATTTGGTAACATCTCAGTAATAATTAAGTAATTAAAATTAAAATATCAACACTAAATTCGGTAACAAATTTTTTATGACGTTTCAGAACCTCCCGAAACAAATACACAAACACATGTTCATGACAATATCATCCCTGAAGTTATTTAAAAATGGTCTAATAACTGCAGATTGCGTCACGTGTTTATTCCTGGATTAATCATAAATATTTTAATTGAACTTATTGTTTGCACTAAACTCGTAGATTTATGACGTCTTTCGCCTGCCATTTTGGTTAACAAAATATTGTTTGAACAGTTACGCATCCATTCCTTAAGGCGAATCCGTACCTGGGCTTGAAATGTGTAGCAGGAAGTTGCGAGTATTCATTTTGTGACGATACAACTTAACGTACAATAAACATGTATGTCGAGGAAAAGAACACAAACTTAAGACTATTTCTGCAAGTTTAAACGTCATACACGCTTATTAAAAACCCGATTTTGTACCACTATTGTAAAATTTGATGCCTGTTATTGGTCTGCAGACAACTACGTTGCGTCAGACGTACATCACCCAGTCACACATGTCGCTAGAAACTAGTGTTTTCAAGTGTGTGTTGGCACAAAATATTCACGCGATATACCATCATCTCTAACCATACTATTTGAAAAATATAAGAGTCCAGAAAATATTACCAGTTGTTCTATTATGGCTGGAGGTAGTATTAAAATGTCGATCTTAGGTTAGAGGTCTCGGTAACATAAAATAATAGTATGATAAACATTGTTAAAATTTAACTCCTTTTCTGTAGTTCGAAAAAAGCATAAGAACTCCAATTTTCAAAGATGTGTATTAGTATTGTAACTGGTTTCCATACATAATCCATTTACAAGTCCTATTCATCATTTAGTCATGTACCTTCTTAGTTTCGAAAGTCGGTCGGTGGTGTATTTAAAGAAAAAATTTGCTCGTTATCGGTCTGAGGGAATGTATGTCAAAATTATATCCGCTTTGGAATTTTATATTTAAATTAAGTCATTCGTAAAGGAAGTGACGTGTGGCGATTGATTGTTTGCTATGTTTCATTGAATTATCTATGTGTCTGACGTTTTTTATTTGTTGTGTGTTACCTTTTGACTAGGCCAATGAGGATTATTGTGCACCTTAATTGAAGTTTGCTTTTCGTCTAGAGACAGACGAACCGTACTAAAATATCGTAGTACAGTACAGTCACATAACATGCAACACACACCAGAGTTTTGGAGACTTTTTCGGCTGTAGCGATTTTCGCGTTAGGTATATTCTCTCTAGTCATTCGAAATTTGAGTAAATGTTTTCACTGCGCTGATACTGCACATGTAAAAAAAAAGAGTTATTAGAACAGCAGGATTTAGGTAAATATTTTCGGCAAATGTGTACTTTCTAAACAAACGTCCTCTCTTGTATTATCATTGCTGCGGCTGTTTTCAGAGTACCCTTTCGTTGTTTCTGCAAGCATTTCTTTCTACATTTCACTTCATGGAATATGGATGTGTCTTGTTTAAACATTGAAACGCATTGTCTCATAAATAAATAATTCAAACGATGCGCTCCATTTTCATTTTTTTCTTAACGTAGTTTTGTTTTAATGCTTTGCAGCATTTAGAGTCATTGTAATGCAAGGCTGTAATCATAAATTATAAAATAGAATTTTAGCAGTTGTTACTTGGTAACAGAAAACCTTTGAAACGTTATAACAGATATGCGTAACAGCATGGTTTATTAAAAAAAAAAATAACGTATTTTTGGATGGTTGTTTCACTGTGCAGTGGCGTGCGTAAGATACATAGGTGAGGTTTGGATTTTGAGTTTTATCGACTTTATGGAGGTACTTTTCCCCATCTGCTAGTTTTATAACCCATCTTCAGTGAATAACTGCGCAGTTCCATTGGCCTTCTATTCTCTATGCTCTAGGTTCCTGATTATGGAATGTGAGTAAGATGAAAATAACGTAAATTATTGTTTTCCTTTGTACTTGTATTGCTTCCGAATATCCAGGAACTCATAAAAATTTGATGATTGATCGGTAAATTCTTTATTTTATTTGAAAAGGACAACAGATAAGTTAAACCCCTAAAACATTATTTTTTTTCCTCTTTGAACAACGTTATTTTATTACATAACATTTATATTATATTTTATTACGATTGCTTGTTGCAAAAGGTGTTGGAAATTTTGTTATCTTCCAGCTTTAATTAAATGTAGTAATCAAAACCAAATTTGCAAAACCATTTTTCCGTAGCTTAAAAGTTTGTCGTTTATTCCGTCTATGCTAGCTTATTTTATATTTTTGATACCTTCATAAATTGTGTTAATTCTTTTAAGTTTAATTCATTCACTATTGTAGTTACCTATTCATACTATTTTGTGATGAGTTGGATACATTCTATTATACTGTGAGTTATTAATAACTGTTTTTTCAGTCTGTTCCTTGTCTTATTTATACATTAAATGAACGTCTGTATGTTTTTGTAACATAAGCGTTCATATACCATTCAACTGAAATGAAACTTTGTTAAATTGTTGTGTGTGTGGCGTGTGCCCGAAAACGTTTGACACCCACACCCACCCACACACACACACACATACACCTTCTACCAAAAGTTTAAGGACACCATTATATTTAACTACCAAAACGTTTTTGCTTTACATTTGATCCTTCGGGACCTGATTATGAATAACACTTGGATAACTGTTTCAGGCTATGTTCATAGTTGAATTGGTAATTTTTTTTAAGTAGGACAGTTTGTTTGAAAGTAATTTTTTTTTTTTTTTTCGTTTTTTAAAATAACAGTAATTTTTTACACTTAAACGCATTTCCGGAGATGAAAAAAAAATCAAACAATGGATGCTGTTTATCATAATTTTTGGACAGAAACATAAAACCTTAAGGAATAATTATAATTATAGAATAACTCTCTGGTTTTATTCTAAACAATTATGTGGCATTTATCACTTTAAATATAATTTTAAAAGATGTCACAAAACTGGGCAAGAGGACAATGTTTGGCAATGACTTATACTGCCGCACCGAGCTAGATAACGAAGCCGGAGTGATTTCACGTTGTATGTCGCTCGATGCAAGTATGCTATAGGTTTACAGTCCTCAAGTAACAGTTTTATTAAATGTGACTCAATGGCGATAGTAATCAACATGTAGTCTACATGAGTGTAAAATTAAACGTCTTCTCAAATGAATTCGCGGAAATTTAGTGATCTCTAAATGTGACCTGAAACACGTTGAAAAATGTTTGCGATAAATTGTATTTCAAGGCCGAATTCAAAGAAATGAACTGCTTTCGGGAAACGCTATGTCCCACTCATATACATAATTAACTAAAATAAAACACCGTATTGTACAAAATAAGCACACAAGGTCGTTGAAAACTATGAATATAAGACGTGATTCTTAAATAATATTGTCGTTTGTGTTTCGAGTCTAAAGGAATTAGGTTACGGATCAAAAGTTTTTAAAAGGATACACGAACAGCTCATTTCATAAACTTACAATTCCTTCAGAATGAATACGATTAAACAAGGCAATATTTTGTCAGGAGTAAAACATGTTTATTTCTTACATATTATGATAAGATTTTTTTTTATAAAATTCATTCTCATATTAAATTTTTATTTCACAGGCTTCCGTTGTAAAATTACTTGTTTCAGAAATGGACGTTGAAATACTTGTCCTAAAATATTACTTTCACTTGACTTTTACTATCCAGTAATATTGCGGGTACTAAAATTCCCATCGCACATTAATCCATCAGTTTTTAGTAATGGGCCATCAAC
Organism: Medauroidea extradentata; assembly: GCA_003012365.1. NCBI lineage: Eukaryota > Metazoa > Arthropoda > Insecta > Phasmatodea > Phasmatidae > Medauroidea > Medauroidea extradentata. The sequence goes on along the minus strand of PNEQ01079694.1, from coordinate 23,038 downwards.
TCGTTCGTACTGTGTGTGGGTGTGACCTTGATCGATGACGTCAGAGTCCATGGTGGAAGCAAGCACACTTTCTCTTTTCTTAACATCCTCTTCAGCATTTACGGAGGAAGGGTAGGACGCGGTAACAAAGACTGAGCACAGCAATTTGTCAACTTAACGGCCGGTCCTTTCTTCTCTTGCATGCCTGGCATACCCACGACTTACATCTTACCCCTAAACTTGTCAGCATCAGCTAACTTTAAGCTCATTATTTTCGTCTGATTTTACTGGCTGCATGCAAACTTAAAACTACGTAGTTTCGCACTTTTTTCTTGTACAAAAACGACTAATTATTAGAGACATGCCAATTCGCGTTTTTATTTGGGAACAGACCTGACTTTATTGACCTGGACAGTCTGGAACAAAATCTGTGTGAAGTCTCTGGCCACTGGCCCTTATGAGATGTCTTTTACGTATCTGACTGCTTTACATTAAATAGGTCCCTCTATCCCGGAAATTTTTAATAATATTGGCTAAAAGAGTTTCCCACTACAAAACCAAGATATGGTATGCTAATTGGCATTGTCGAGGGAGCGAACGACAGCTTGCAGTTTAGTCTGCAGTTAGAAAATAACGCGGAATTTTCAGGTCTCTGATAATTAAATACTTCCAATTTTAGTTGAGCCACGTATATGAATTTGATGCTACAAGTAAATTATCACAGTTGCCTTTGCAAATCATAAACAAGTATTACTACAGAAGAGTAAGTGTGCAATTTTTTCTCTCACGAAATTTTTTAAGATGCTATATTAAGGGGCCTCCCTAGACAGGCTGCGTTTGTGTGTGTGAGGCAGGAGCTGTAAAGATGCTGCTGAGCGGTGTATGTAATGCATTATCGCCTCTCCACGCAAGCCACTCAGCTGACGTGCATTGCTTTATTATTATCCTTTTTCTTATGGGACTTATAGAGGTGAACATAAATTCTTATTAGTGGGCAGCATAGTTCAAAATCTAACACTTGTTGCTATAGTTGTGTTTTTCGAATACGGTTGTTATTTTTCCTGATCTGGCAGTCAGAAAAAATCACTTTTAGTCATTGTGGGGGGCCCGAAAACGATGCTTCCAATAAACGTGCAGAATTTTTAAAACTATAGCGACAATGTTTTAAGTGTGGAGGAATAGTCGTACTCGTAACTCACCGCAAAGCATTTAAAGCGCAAGTAGGGAGGCCCCTTAGTTTAATATCCGGTATGAAAATTACATTTCATGCATTTAGAAAGTTAATGGCGTAGAATGCGAAAATATTGGCATGAAGCACTATTTTTTAACAATTATAATTTTTGTAATTTTTTGCCAAGTGAATGTTTGAATACTTCACTAACATAAGTCATGGCCTTTCCCAGTTTATGTTCTTGTGTAAAAGTTGTGTGTAACAGTCTGCAGTGACTTCTGTCAACGGGAGGTAAAGCACATTCATGTATTCATTACAAAGAGTCTGGCATTTGTAAGAGTTAACTTGTCGAAGCCTAGTTAAACGTACATCAAAACTACAAAACTCTTAATTAATGAAACATGTGAACAATTCACTCTAGCGCGTAAGAAACTTAACACGTAATCGCAATGCAAGTAAACATCTGACTAATAACGAATTGACATGAACACAATACATAAATTACGCGGCCGTGGCGTAAAGAAGTAGTCTTACGTTTTATTTAAAACATTCCTATAATTTTTTTTAAATTCCTGGTGTAACTTTTGTTGTTGTTTTACTTTGGATTTTCATCGTAACAGTATAAGGTCAATTCTACTACAGGTTAGAAAGATCAATGTTAAATGTTTGTACAAGGAAAATTTCTACCGCTTGAGTGCTGGTATCGGTTATGGATACAAACTTACCAATCACAGAGCTTTCCTGAATCTTAAGCCTGAATCTTAAGTTCCATTAAGTCGATTATCTAAAACGTGAAATTGGTTTCTTTTCACTCTAATATAAAGTTAAATGACTTCTGTCATTTCCAAGTCTACTAAAGTTTAATTTTACTATGGTTTCGTATTTATCTGGTCTGTGTGCGATAGCAGCGAAACTAGTGGCAGAATTTTTCCCTGTGCCAAACTGTCCAATAAGAAAACACATTTTATTACCAACCTGTAATATAATTAACCTTCGTAGACCTACGCCTAGATATAATAATTTTGCGGTTTTTCATATAATTTATTACAATAAAAAATACAGTTTAAAATGTTGGTATGCCTTCTGGAAAGTAAGAGTATGTAAATATATGCGTAAGACGTTGGTGCCTCGTAGCTCAGCCTGATGATCGATTTGAAGGTCGATTGTCATAATATGTCCTTATCGTCTCGCGTACACGCTTGCACCAAGGGAAGAAGGTTAAATCCTCACGGCGTGGCTGCTTATCGGAAACAGACCATGTTCGGCGAGCACCGCTTTGTTGTTGTGTGTCGGAAAGGGGAGGGGGAAGTGGGGTGTGATCACGGTAAAACTGATGCTGTAATGTACGGTGCTATCGGCACGTGTTTTATTCGCGGATTTGCACACTGCCCTGTGATCGCCGAGGCTTTGTTCAAAGTGCGTTTGTATGTCTGTTTAAAAGAACGGTACTTTCACACTAGGCTGTGACCGCAGGCTATACATTCAGCAGACAGAAAATGTTGTAAAGGTGAGAGGTCACCTGAAATTTTAACCGATTTAATAATATTTATATTTGTACGAGATTAGGTTTGTTTTGAAGACATAAATTGTGATTAATTTTAATGTAATATTTTTTTTTTTTTTTTTTTTTTTTTTTTTTT
>PNEQ01079694.1:0-20148 GCA_003012365.1 Medauroidea extradentata | reverse complement strand
TATGTCTATAAAACAAACCTTATTCCGTATAAAACATAAATATTATTAAAACAGTTTAAATTTTCGGCAAACTCCTTCCTGAACGTGTGTTCAACAGAATGTCTGTAAAAGTAAATTAGACGGGTATTATCATTAAAAATGATAGTTATCTAGAAGAAACGGCCAATAAATTTTCTTAATGTGATGTGGTGAAGAATTTTAAAATTGTGTGTGCAGCAACAATAAAATGCACATTCATACATTTGTTTATTTTATGTGGTGTATATAATACATGCATGTTCAATTGTAAGGTAATAATAGAACCCGAAAATACCGTACATTTTCACATAGTATGACAGTATTACTACGATATTACAGTGTTCAATATAGATCCTTATAGCAAATTCAAACATTAGGTCGGTTTTCCATGTACTTAGTGAAGTAATATTGAATAGCCTGTGTTGTTTGCAGAGTTGATGTGAACGTTCAGCGGTTTCACAGTATAGGGGTTTGGTGCCCCAAAGATGAATTTGGAATGATAATGTGTTATTTATGAGATATATTTATGACCCACTCGGCGACTATCACAACATATGTCTGTATTTTACAATAAGTAGTTTGTAAAGTAATAGAAATATTTTTTGGTTAGGTGCTACAAGATAATTGTCGCGAATCTATAAAATTGTCAAAAATATTTCAAATACAGACGACAAAACATGTAATTAATATCAAAGAATGGTGCATCCAGTGTAAAATGGAATACAATTTGGTGGCTTGTCATAATAAATAATTTCATTTTGCAAAAGTTTTCTTGAAAATCGGTTGCAAAACAATTTCCAGCGAAACTACAAAAAAATGTAAATTTACAACAAAAAGGCCTAGAACATACGAAATCTTTCCGTAAAACACAAAATGTTTTGGTAAACTTACAAAAATTAGTTTTATAGATTGAAGAAGTATTGCTGCACTTAAATTCGTTGACTGAAAGTGAAGTATTATTGCAGGTACCATAATTCTGTTAGATTAGGGAAGGACAACAGTCCAGTTTGGTTATTAATACTATCTGGATTGTTCTTCAAAAATTTGTTCCATAGAAGCACAGAACATATTGTGGCTTTGCTTCTACACAGAGATTCCTGTAGGAACATTGTTCAGATATTACCGACGTCCCTGTTTTAACAGAAGCAATGAATCTACGACTTTTCTTTCCGTGTTAACATTTTGGAATTCCTAAACTAATTACTTATTGTATTACAAAATACACATTTTGGCAGCTTGTCTACAAATATTTATTTTGCAAAATCGATTCAGATTTTAACTAGTGGGGGATCGTGTCGAGCGATGCCGCTAGTCGGCGGGTTATCTCGGAGCTTTCCCATTTCATCCACCACACCATACAACATACTCACCTCATTCATCCTCACTTGCTCTCTAGATCTCACGGATACGAACTACTTAATAAGGTCTTCACTTTACTTTTATTACAAATAGTTGTCATTGTTTCCTTCAATGCAACCACGTGCCTTGTGTGTGGTTTTATTCTGCTTCATTTATTAGCGGTTGCGTCGCCGTCAGTTGTATTAAGCTAAATAACTTAACTTTTAAGTACTTGAAATGTGTTGCGGTGAGTTGCGATTATTTCTTTTCGAGTATTATATTTGTATACATACAAAAATAATACACACTTCAATATTTTTTTCCTCTGCAATTGTTTTTTCTAATTTTCGTATGTGTTTTGTGCCTGTTTTTTTGTTCTTCTCTGTATTTTGTCAGTCAACACAAGTTTGATCAGCAAACATGATCAATGGCGTATGTCCACAAACCAATACATTCTAATTGTAAACTCCCATTGCAACTAACATTTAAAATCCTCACTTCAATCTATGTCGTCGTAAGTTAAGTAACTTGGGACGTTAAGGGACTCTTAGAATTGTCTTTTCAGACTGTCATATTTCGCAAAATCCAAATGAGAGTCGTAAAGTAAAAATATATAAACATGCGTTACACATTAAACATCAATTACGATAAATACATTTATATGGCCACTGTTCAAGGTATAGTAAAGCATTGCATATTGTTGTAAATCAAATATTTTAGTATGTTTTACATATTATTTATTAGTGTTGGGTGGCTGTAGCCAGAGGTAGGAATTTTATAATGAAACTATTTAAGTGGTTAAGTTAGGGACGAGGGTTACTGTTAAATGAATTATATATTAATATAACTATGGTGGCTTTACTCTACATAAGTTAGTTACAAATACTACACGGTTGTACTACATAATTAAGATAAGAGGGGAGCGACTGTTTAAGTAATTACTCGTTCTACTTTATGATGGGTGGCCCTTTGGACACCGTAGACCTCACCGTTAGCATGATGCCGGAGGCTGATGATGATGATGTCGGCTATCGACGGACGGCGGCACGTCGTGGGTCTCGACCCAGGACCATCCTGGCGAGGTGGTGACGGCTGGAAGGCTTGAAGGAGACAGACCCCGATTCCCCCGATACATTACGTTATATTGACACACTTCAGTGCCGGCGGGGAGAATCGCCGAGGCCCTTGTCTTATGCAACCCCTGACCTGATTGCACTTCCGTCGTCGCTAGCCCGTCCTCCAGGCGAGGCTCTTCGTAATCATAACAATGCGCGTAGAGGTAATATTTCAGTACATAAGTCGGTCAAGCGGTACTCTTTTAGAGGTTAATCAATTTTTGATATTCTCACACATGCGTAACTATTGCAGCGTTCAAAGTATATATTTGAAATTGTTTATTTCTCAGAGCCAATAAAAAAAAAGCCAGACGATAGTTTTTGCCGATTTTCTGAGCAAACATTTTTCTTAAGTAACGCATTTCTGAATAACAATCGCTGCTGCTGTAATCCCGTTAATTAAATTCCGGTGCAACAGGATACACTTAACAAATGCTTCATTCTGGGTGAATGTTTGCTCATATAGTTGGCTAAAATCATTATCTAGGGTTGATGATTTGTAGTTTTTCCATGTAAACTTTCAAAAACGTGTAGATTTAAAATAATGTTTTTAGCTTTTATTTATCTACCACAAACTCTTGATCGCCAGTAGTTGAATTCATATTGGTACTGACAAGTTTTCTGAGAAAATCACACAATTTTCTTCCATCATTGAATGCGACTGCCCTTATTGAACTCAAGCGAAAGCACTAAAGAAAAGGAAATAGATAAGTTACGCACTTAGTGAACATATTTGTTTTATATGAATTTCGTAACGTAAAGTGGTAATTTTGCTTGCACAATATTTTCTATTTGGGAATTCGACTCAAATGAGGTCGGAACAGTCACAGCTCTCCATATGTCATTTGACCTCTGCCCTGACATTGAAATGATGATGTAATGAAGAGAGGATAGGAATTCCCGACTGCAATTTGCATGCAAATTGTGGGACAAACAGACGGGGTGCGCTGGTTTGCAACATGCGTTAACTTCGAATGTTTGACGAGGCCAGCGGGAAACTTCGTTAAAAATGAGGAGACTGAACAATTAATTAACACTGTTTTGACAAATAATGTCCCGTATATAAATGTGACAAATAAAGCTACTTTTAACAAGCGAAAATTGTTCTGCCTGGATAAATGTTCCCTAGCTACTGTCAAATTAACTTTATTTGCTGTGGTCAGAATTACACAAATAAAACGCCAACCCATTTGTTGTGGAGTGGAGAAATTCTGTCAGAGCCTATCAGTGAAGTCTTGAGTGCTGGCGAATGTGATCTGTAGCAAGGAGCATATAATAAGAGTCCTAACTCCAATGTTAAACGACAACCTTATTTTCACAGAAGACGCCTGAAGAAGGCTACAATTCCCCCAGCTCCCGAATACCAACATCAGAACATGCATCGTGAATGATGGAGGGAGACGCGTCAGAATTGTCATGTTCGTAATATAATATTCGTTATTACTTTTAACATTTCAACATACTTAATAAAACTGTTGACATGCGTTAGTATAGATGCATAGTTTCATTTCGCTGTTATTTCATTGTAACATTTGTTTTTCGTTTCGTTAATTGTTCGTCAGAGGAGGGAAACTTCAGCAACCTTCGGTTAAAGATTGGCTTTCCTTATTCCAGTTACGAAGGCCTTGATATCGTGTTCGGAATCGCTGCTGCCGGTGTGTCGCAGTACTTCAATCCTGTACCTGATCCCGAGGCTTAACAGAAGACATTTCGTTGACCTTACACTGGGAGGGCCGCCAACCCTCTACAGTCAGACCCTTCACGACCACCAGGGCTCACCATAGCCGTGCAGCCGATAGTATATAGTTGACAGGGGTAGTTGAATACCCCTGACAGAATGAGATCACGCTCCTTTCAATCGCGGCAGAAACTAATGAAAACCAATAATTCACCATGCAACAGAACCGCCCATGGGTTGAACCGCTCGGGACGACCTTGCTGAGGACGAGGTCTCTCCTACCGCTTCGTAGGCGAGTCCTATCCTAGGTGGACGATGGACCAGACCATTGACTCAAGGACGAATCCTGAAAGTGTACTCCAAAGTGGGAGTTTTAACCACCACCTCTTAGAGTCCAACCCATGACCGGCTCAGCATAAGGCTGTGGCTTCACGCCGATCCCCTGAGTACCTGCGAAACACCATGCATCTGAGTTTTCACCCGAGTTGGTGTCCACCCTCCAGGACTCCAGAACCCCTTCTCCAGATCGTCAGTACTCGAGATTCGCAACACAGGACACTACAGTGTGCCTCAGTTGGAACATGGAATCTGTTCGTAGATTGCACAGGATGCTGGAGCATCCGTACCAACTTCTGTAAGACGGCTTATGGTACCCCACTGTGGATCTTTCCCTTGTGTACCAGGGAGGCCCCAACTTGTCCTATCTTCGTCCTCACTCAGTTTGCCGTCGTGAAATGCCTTGGAGTTTCCAGCCCTGGCCTACGTCATTGGGTTTACAAAAATTAAGTAGAAAACTAGAAACGTTATTAAATGCGGTTTGTAATGTACATTAAAAATGAGAAGGTACGCAGATATTTGTATTTGTAATCGCTTAGGCTAAACACAATCAAAATCCTTGCTCAATGTCCACGTGGAGGTGCAGATGGACTTGAGCAGAAGTGTCTGTATAATCGCATCACCACCCCATGGCGGTTTGTGGCTTTCGAAACGGTGCAGAGCAGGCAGGACAAGGGCACAGTTGGCTTCTCGCATCTTCTACACCCCACATCCACCGGAGTTCACACCCAAAGGATGACGCCGATAATTGGATTTGGGGCGACCACTTCCAAACTTTTCTCTGCGTGTCGAATTCTCCAGAGGATCTACTTCCTCTTACACTCATTTACCACATCCCGCGGCCTCACCGACGCCACGACCCTCAGGGTCCAGGGTCTGCTGTGTAGTGAATATCGAGCGATTTGGGATTGCAAGGGTTCGGAAACGGGAGTACCCCAAGAAAACCCACCGACCAATGGCAACGTCCCCAAGGTTTCCCACATGCCACCTCTTCACCCAGCCACGGGGAACAGCATCCGGATCATTTCTGTGGAATGCGAATGGTCTGCCCTCTACGCCACAGCGGAACCAAACTTATTTACAGGAAAAAAAATCAATTTTAATTTACAGTGAACGTAATTTATTTCTACAAGCTTGCTTTTTTACAGGTTATTAGAGTGTTATTTCGGTAAAAACATGGTTCAACAATACACTATGGTATGTCTGATTTGTTATTAATTTGACTCGGTTTTAATACTTAAAATGCGTAATTTTGGCAAATTGTTTCGCGAATTTTAAAAAACGAGGGGAAAAATATTAAATTGCAGGTATTTCAACTTAGAGTTTATCAAATGAATTTTGTGTTTGGCAGAAAGGAAGTAAAACATACAAGCAAGTACTTGGCTATAAAAAAACGTTTAATTTGCCAAATCCGTTGAAATACCTGATATTAAAACAAATGTTTTTTTTATAGCTTTAATTGTACTTTTAGCATCATTCTAGGGTAATGTACAGTACTAGTTAACTGTAAGAATATGGTGTTACCTACTAGAATAATCTGAATTTTGGTCTAATTTTGACCTGTCTTAAAACTAAAGTAGTGTTTGCAATCGGCAGTGATTGTGACACTAAGTTAAAACGCTAATATTATTTTATGCCGACCAAATAAGAACTCTCTAACAGCCGGTCAATTAAGTAAATACTACAATGTGACATTAGTCCAGCGAGTGAAAACAACACACCCGTACATGATACTTACAAGACATCATTGCTTGCAAGTAACTTATTTCCTGGGCGATTGAATTGTTGCCGCTTTGGAAGGGCAACATTTCAGATTTTATTCTGGCAGTAGTGTATTTGAAAAGCGACTGGAAAGGCAGTCCTTCCAATTTCGGAAAACGCGATTGTTTTAGTGCTCTGATTATCCTGAATTTTTTTCCCTTGGAAGGGTTGCCCTTCAGGATTTTTCTGGCAGTGGTGTATTTGAAGGATTGTCTGCATTATTGCCCCTTAGAAGAGGCAACACGTAGTGAAAAGTAACTTAACCTGACAAATCCTAACCGACCTGACTTAACCCTATCTAGCGTAACCTCACCTAACCTAATGTAACCTAACCTGACATACCTGAAGGGCTGCCCTACCAAGGGACAACGTTTAAGACAACTCTTTAAATGCACCACTGGTAGAAAAATCCTGAGGATTGCCCTTCCAAGTAGCAATAGTTTATTTCCCCCTTATTTTCACCCAAATCATAAACAAAGTATTGTTAATTTTAGTTTTCATAAAAATATTCCAAAGCATTGTTGGCGGAAAATTTTATTAGTTAAAGAACTGTTCGCATTATTCCCATAGATGTTTTATCAAAATATCCCCACGGTGAACAATATTGTCGTATGAACTTTTTTCCAGGTATTCTCTCTAACTGGTTGTTAAGGTGACCGCCATGAGGACGTATTTTGGACGTTTGAGGCCTAGAGCGAAAGCTGTAAGAACGACATTGACCGCGCAGCCTAACCTCTAGACGCAAGTCATTGACTTGACGTGCAGACCTTTCGCCGACACCTCGCCTCTATGAGACTTTCATTGGTGATCCTACACATTTATAACGTAGTATAAATATAAAACTGTTTGTACACGTCAGTAAATGTTTAAGTATTCTGCACAAAGGATTTCGTGCCTGAAAAATATCGAACAACACACATATTCGCCATATTCGTCCACGATGAAACAATTTTGAACATCACTCGGACTCGATTATGGGTACACATACATGTAACGATATAAGAATGCTGTTCCTAAGCGGACATCACTCACTAATGTTGGGTAGTTTGCAAACTAATGCCTGTTGATCGAAGCTTTGCACATCCGGGCGACATGGGCAGACTGCCACCATAAACAATTAGTAATACCAACATAACTGGCGTTGGATGTTCGCGCTTGGGGGAGGATTTCTAATGACCACTTTATCAAAGAATAAAACCACAGTTACATGTGTCTGTATTATCCATTTCATAAAACATAGAGTTAATTGACAGAAAAAAAGCTTCAAAGTCCTTATCTTATCGTGAGAAGTCTGTAGTTGTACTGATTTTATATAGATTTTGTTACTGTAATATGAAGTATCTACAATAAAGCACTGTGTGCATTAAAAACGTCATTTGCTCGTTCAGCAGACTAACTTCGGATATGATTGAATTGTTCCTTCAAAACTTAGATAAATAAATGCAGTGTATGGTAAGTGGGCTTTACGACAGCGAGATCATTAGAGACGGTGACTTACAACTTGGTACAATAGCAGGAGCTGGGAGAGGAGTCGACTATTGTATTTGATAACGAACCATCCTAGAATTCACCTGGAGGAGATTTCCGAAAACAATAAAAAACCACACGGAAACATTATTTTGCGGCAGCTACAAAATATTTTGAGGATATTCACCCAGCAAAAAATTTATTTTGTGGTAACCACAAAAATATTTTGTCCCCACCACTAAAACTTTGTTGCCACACAAAACAATTTTGCGATTACTACAAAATTATTTTGCAGGGAAGACTTCCTACAAATTTTTTTCTTTCGGTGCGAAATCCGGATCACCGGAGTAAGGGATCGAACCCGGATCCTCCCGAATGCGAGTCCATCGAGACTACTGTTGCATTAGATAGAAAGAATTGCCAGTACATCAATTTGGTAATTGCTAGCCGTGTATACGGATACAGAACTGCACTGCTGGAAGTTCTTTGTTTAGTTTTTCTTCTCCACATATCTTTTTCTTAGAGAAAAAGCACAGTATATACTTATTTTTGTATTTACAAAACCATTTTATTAAAAACTAGTTGATAATATAACTTTTTAAAAGGACATATAAATCATGAAATTTTTCAATACGTAGCCATGTTGCTGTAGCTGCATTTAAATCACAGCCACAGAATAACTGACGTGAAAAGTTGGCGTGAGTGAGAGATTTTGGTCAGCGCTTAACATCGAAGTCTTCAGCGATGGTGAGGGGGTGACACAAGGTGAGTATGGAGCAACGCCGGTATGAAAGGGCGGGGGAAACGGGAGATACCTGAGAAAACCCGCCGACAAACGGTATCGTCCGGCAGGGAAAAGTTGGAACCCTTATTCAATGATTGCGGTTAATAGGTGTAACGAATAGAAGGTTTCATTCAGTTGTTGACGAAGCCACTAGAAGAGCTAATAGTAGTTGATTCTTACCTCCATTATAGAATCTTTTTTCATGACAACAATATAAATAAGCGTCATTCTACTGGTGACGTTGATTGAGGGTCGTTTCAGGAACTAAACTGGTCAAAAACTTGATGGACGGGTATACATTATAGTTTCCCGAACTTACTTCTACTGCCTTGATTTGATTGGGTAATAACAGAAGTACAATTATAACCTTACAGGTTTATATTTTTTAATATTTTTATAGAAATAGCGATACATTTTTGTAACTTTCAAATAATAAAGATTTGTAAACGTACACCATAACAGCGTAAAGATATTCCGGCTAGTAGTTCCCAGAAAATTCTTTGTAGAACGTGAAAAAGTAGAGTATATGATTAAAGATTAGACAGCTCTGAATGAAGCTAGTGAAATTCCTGTGGCATTATCAGGGCATGGTACGTGATTCCGCGCTTAAAGCATTAATTTAAAATTGCTGGTTTCTCGAAGACAATTTAAAAAAATAATAATAAAAACAGCATCCATAGACAGCAGTATTTGCTAACTTTCAGAGCAGAAGTGTTTCTCGAGTAACATATAGTAATTCTGAAGAACAATCTCTGACGACAAAATCTCTTACACTTATTTGCGATGCAACAAATTTCGCTTAACAATTGCACAATTCTGGGTAAATGTTTACTCATAAAGTTGAAAATTTTATTATCTAACGATGTTGTTTTGTAGTTGTTTCATACATTCTTTAAAAAAAAGTGTCGATTTTAATAGGAGTTTTTAGAATTTACTTATCTACCACAAATTTTTAAGAGTGATTGAAAGTCACTATCTCGAATTTTTGTATATTTTGTCATAACTTTTCTTCTAGCCAAATTCATGGAACTTTAACTTAACTGCAGAATAGAATACATGTCGACATTATTTTAGACACGATAAATCTTTATTTTCCGATACTGTTGTTACAGATAGAAATGCAGTTAAGAAAGTAACAAAGAGTTTTCGAACTACAATTCGATCTGATACAACTGTAACGACAAAAAGATATTTGCAGTGTCTATAATTTTATCAGTATGTATTCTAGTCCGAAGTTTGGTTAAAGTTCCAAAAAATATACCCAGAAGAGCGGTTATGACACAAAATACAAAAATTCACAACGGTGAATATCACTCAATCTTAATGAGACTCTCCAGGACAGACTGCAATGGCCGGGGTTTGTACCAGGGCAGGGACCACAGCCTCCTGACCTATCTGTTTAATATTCTCTGCGCCGGGGCGCGGCAGCTTGAGGCAGAGCAGGCAGCCAAGAGAAGGAGTGGGGGCGGCCGCCTTGGAAACCTCTTACAGAGGCTCAGACCAATAAACCTGTTATCAACCACGCTGCACTCCAGGCCTCTCCCTGAAGACGCAGGGTAGTGCTTCACACACAACCGACGTGTACCCGAGCAAGCGCGATCAAAGGTGCCCACTCCCTTTGCCACAATTCGCTTCCTCTTCGTCTTTTTTTATGTCGCCTACATCTTCTAAAAATTTGTTTTGCGTTTGTTTGCTGTGTTTACGCTCCACTTTCAAGTGGAAAAGTTTAAGTGATTTCTTGTTTAAAATAGAGAGAGAGAGAGAGATAAAGAGACAGAGGGAGACGAAGTGAGAGAGACAGAAAAATATAGGATAGAACAGAGTCAGAGCGCTTTCGTACGTTAAAATTACACGTAAACTCAAATCAAAAATGCTGTAAAAAACGTTTCGTAAAGAAAATCTGAACACAAAACTGAACATTAAATGTAATACTTTTTATGTGTATGTGTTGACAATACGTTAAACGTTTCGGTCCAGTATGTTCCTTCATCACAGGTTCAGATTTGAAATTTTGTACTACTAATACAGCTGTACTTGACTCACAAGTGGCAGTTGTGAATGTTGTCATGTTCTCAAACTAATCATCGGATGTGCCAATATACAGCTTCCAGAGACACTTTGCATTGTTGATCAGGGTCAGCGAGCACGCTTGTCAGGTCTGGTACTTCGACGAATAATAATGCAGTCAGTCCCATAAAATTTGCTAGAACTTGTAATATTATCAGCTGTACGATATAGATCGTTCGGGATAAAGTGAGCACCAAAAATTTAACCTTTGGAAACAATCACTAGCTATTAATGTATGTAATTCAATATTAACAATAGTTATCTTATTCGTTGTACGGTTGGTAGCAAATTGCCGAATGTAGTTCCGTCTTATTTCCTATTAAAATTAAACAATACTGAATTAAATATACCCAAATCTACGTATTTGTGTTCTATGAAATTAATAACACATTTTTATCAAGCTACACGGATTCCTACCGACTGCACAATTTATCGTACTCACGCTGGCATCAAGGGACGCGTACAGAGAGGTTAGACATTTCCCGTCGTTAGCTATTAACGTGCGCAAAGATACAAATTGACTGAAAACAGAAATTAAGCAGGGGTTTTTGGAGTGCTCACTTTATGCCGAACCCCTTATAGTAAGAAGTACGCCTCTTCAAATTGAAATGGATGGAAGTGGTTACCACGTCTCCTACATATCTTCAGTCGCTGGCTTTCTTGATGACGTACGTAATTCCTAAATTACCTACTGAAGTACCTACTGAAATAAGACCGAGCGAGGTGGCGCAAAGGCAGCACGTTGGATTCGCATTCGGGAGGACCCGGGTTAGATCCCTGACTCCGGCCATTCTGATTTCAGTCTTCCACGGTTTCCCCGAAATCGCTCCAGGCCAATTCTGGGATGGTTTCTTGACAAAATGCCATGGCCGAATCCTCTCCTAGCTCCTATCATTGTACCAAGTTGTGCGTCATTGCCTCTAATGACCTGGCTGTTGACGAGACGCAACCCTCGCCCGAAAGACGATCCTCCAGGGCTCCAGAAACTCCTCTGGAACCACCAAAGACCGAGATCTGCTCTTCACTGCAGGTCCCACTTGGGAAATGCAATCTGCTTGCAGGTCCACAGAAGGCTGGAGAACACCAATCGATATCTAAATGTAGAACACAGTAGCCCTACCGTAGGTTATCTGTGGTGAACCAGAGATGCAAGATCGTCATGCACCCAGTGAGCGGAAGCTCATTGTTACCAACCCTGACGCGAGGACGAGCTAATGGACTTGCGCGAGAGGGGCTATATGTTCACGTCACCACCATATTTTTAAAGCATGACACTGGCCACGGCAGCAACCCGATAGGATGGAAGCATACGTAAGTGAAAAAAATTAAGTTTATGTGTGTTTTATGTACACAATTGTAGCTTCAGTCAGTTTAATGCTATATGCATATTAAAGCAAAGTAACTTATTTTATACAAATTACGATTTTAATTCTTCTAAATGAGTTTACATAAACACACAACGGAATTTGCTACTTAACAAGTACAGTAATCACAGATAAAATTCTTCCGATGTAAGTTTAGTTTATTAGAAAGAAAATATACTAAAAAATTAAAGACTGTAAATGAATGTAAAGCCAGAACTTATCCCATCCCACCAGATGTTGACATACTACCGAATAGCCCAAGGATGTCCGTTAATTGACTAGTAGAAAACTATTAAAGCAGATTGTTAGAACTTTTAGTACTCTTAATGGATAAACGAAAAATCACTTTATAAGTATTTGCATTTTCTTACATATTTGTTTAGTTTAGTTACATGATTCTGGTTTCGATAAATAGTACAACTTGTCAGCATTGAGCTTGTATCTAAGGCATTACATGAAATATTGGTATAATCGGAACACACACTTCTATTCTTACGTGTGATTAAGTTTACTGCTTCTCCGATAAAAAAAAATAGCGGATGGTAAAAAAAATACTGCAAGCAAGTTAAAAATTTTCTATCACTGAAAGTACTTTGAATATTCGCGACATAAAATAATTGCTCATTCAAACACAAGATTTTAAGTACCAAAAGCACAATTCTAAGCGTAAAATACCACTTACCTTATAGGTTTAGAATTCGACTTGAATATTCAACAAGCCAAATGATTATGGCGAAAGAGACGTTTCAGAAACTCCTTTCCTCTCTAGGTCGGTACAGCAGGGTAATAGGCACGTAATGGAGATGAGGAAAAGCGAGTGGATGAAAATGGAGAAATGCTTGAGGCAAGAGTTGGGATGTCGGTCTGACGGAATCTACTCAGAGATGACAATGATGACGAGTCTCCGTCAACTCTTCCGACTCATAACAGGACTAGCTTGCGTAGCAGCAGGAAATAAATTCGACGCGTGATAGTCAACACTATGGAGAGTGTCGCGAGCCCAGTTAACTAACGAAAACACTCTGAAACCACCACATCTCTTTGTATGGGGATAAAGGGTAAACAGAAGTGGCCTAGAAACATTCGCTCGCAATGCCGTATGTCTAGAATAATAGTTCAGTTTGTCAGCAATTATTATTGTGGTAAAAACAAATAAATGTCGTACTAGGAGTATACCCGACGACCGAATGCAGATTTTTATTACTGGGCGCCAGTCGGCAATCTGCGTACCCATAAGGATGACATGAAATTAGGTCCTACAATGGTGAAGTGCTGGAATGAGAGGGCTGGGGGAAACGGGAGATCCCCGAGAAAACCCACCAGCCAGCGATATCGTCCGGCACGATTCCCACATACGAGAATCTGGGGACCGACCGCGCCGAGGATCGAGCTCGGATCGCCTGGATGGGAGGCGAGTGGTCTGACCACTTGGCCACCGTGGAACCCATTGTGGTAATTATTTGATGAAAGAGACTAGTTGAATTGAAACAATAGGGATGAGTAAATATTACAGTAAGTGCAAACTGCAGTACAGTGACAAGAAACAGATCTAACGCCCTACTTAAAGGAAGGCGGTGTTACGCATTTTCAACTGACTTTATCTTATTGTGACTCAGAAAGGCCAGCAATGAAAGTGAACCAAAACTGTTCAATTTCAGGAATTTGTTTCTTGTTCTTCAGCAACATGACCATACTCAGCGTAGCAAAATTATATATTTGAATTAGACAGAAAACGAGACACACAGTAACCAAACATGAATACTAAATGGCACATGACTCACTACGTAAAAAATCAGCACTCGTAATAATGAGCTTCCATTGTTCTGGCGTTTGGAAGTCTGCCTGAAGCAATCATACACAGATAACTCAACAACTAAATAACACTGTAAAACCAAAACATTCACGTGAAATAACGACATTTAATGCTGAATAAAATTACTAAACATATTGTGATTGTAATAATAACAGTATTACAGAAATGTCTATTGAAATCTCAAATAAAATATTATGGAATTATTTCCGCGTTAACACATCCAGGCGCTTTGAGATGTCAACTAGTTATTACGTGTTTTTGTTCTAGAGTAAGATAAATTAAGAGAATTTGGAGAGAATTTAAGATAGTTTTCAAATGTTTTCTATTTTGGTGTCCAGAATATTTCTGGTATTTAATTTTTTTTAAATTCCTTGCTGACGTATTAAAATCTAAAATAAAATTCGGTTGAATGTAGGAGGTAAGTGAAGTGGGCTGCACGTCTCGTCAACAGCGACATTACATAATGACAGAACTGGGAGAGGAGACGGCCATGACCTTTGTTAGGGGATCATCCTAGCACTAGCCTAGATGACTTAAGGGAAACCATGGAAAACCGAATTCAGGACGGCCGGAATCGGGGATTTTAATCGGGTCCTCCCAAATCCGAGTCCAACGTTTTACCGTTGCACCCCATCGGTCGGTTTGAACTTATATCGTGGCCTAATAATTACACTTTATTTCATCTAAACGTTATCAAAAATATTACAATATAACTTGGAAGTGAACGTTCATAATATTTTGAGTAAAAATGTGTTAAGTAACATAACGTGCCTAGTTGGATTGTCATTTATTTGTATCAATTTGACACTGTGATAAATATTTTGTTTAGTTTCTAAGGCATACAGTCTAGAATTTCCGCTTCATCCGTTGGAGAAGCAGACCGTTCAGGTACTCTCTCTTCTGACAGATAAGGCAGTTCAAGTGAAACCAAGGGCGAAGTTGTAAAGCTCGTTTTGGACTACTTATCATAGATATAGGTAGAATCACAAATTTGTGGCGAAGAGATCGTTTCACCATATTTGGTTCGAATGACTTACGAGCACATCTGCAGCTCTGCTTCATGATCAGTAACTGGATGTTTTAACCGTCACCTGGCAAATCACAGACCTTATGATGTCACAATAACCTTATTCTGATTGGAGTGGTCAAATGAGAAACGTATCTGAACAAATAAAAGCTACCAATAACACAATGAAACAGAACTGGCGATGTATACGTAAGGCATTAATACGAAATTGTGCAAAAATATTTTCACGAAAAAATCGTGGCGTTTATTATAAGTTTTTTCGTTACACCCATTGATATATATATATATATATATATATATATATATATATATATATATATATATATATAATCATTGGATAGAGGTGTTAAAAAATTAAATTAATTGATACTATATTTCAAATTCATTCAGTTAGCCTAGGCGATATATTTTATTGGTGTATTGTGTTTTATAAAAATCTTTATTTAAATAAAATTGTTTTAAACAAAACTAGTAACTTTTTGAAATATTTTGCGGAAAATATCTGATAGAAAATATTTGCTGAGGATATTTAATTCTGTGGCGTGTGCCTCTGATACTTTGCGATGATGTGAATGAGTGAGCATAATTACTAAGATAATTAATATTATCAGTTAACTCTTGTAATCATCTTTCAGTACAAACTGTTACAGAACGTGAGCGTTAGAGTATGACAATTAATATTATGAGTAAGAATTGTAATTTAAGCGACAAGTAAATAAAACGATTTAATGTAACAAGTTATTAAACCAATTATAATATGTTAAAATACAACGAACAAGCGACTGTATTTAATGAAAATAAGCATCATTTTGTGCTTGAAAATGTTATCAATGCTGGCATTTAATAGCTAATGTGTGTCATTGTACAAAATACAACAGTTACTTTTTATAAGCTTGATATTTTGATTGATTTTTAATAAACATAGTCATAATTTAAGGGCTATGGAAATTTAATTACGTGTTTATACAATTTATCCATACAGTTTTCTTAATCTTCTCTTGCTTGCCTTACGACGAACATAGAGAGAAGATTAATGGATTCAGTTCTCACCATAATCTGAACTCTTGCTGACTGGCAACCACTGAGAATGTTAGTCATAACTTCAGGTTGTTAATTACAAGCCTTGTTCACTAATAACGTAGCCCCTTGAAAGTGGGAAATATATAATTACTAGACTTGTGAAGGAATTCGGCAAACAAGCCTTAATCGCATACCGCATGCAGTGACTCCAACAAATTTGAGGTGGCGAATTGCTAGTTAATGAAAAGGCAACATTGTAAGTAGCATGAATAATTAAAATTCCCTGTGTTTTAGAGCGTTGCTGTTTAAGAGAAGCATACGATATATTTACAGCTAACTGAGATAAGCGACGAAGGCGAATAATGTTGGGACGCCAGGGATTTTATACCAATCTTATTACTAATAACCATACTTACAATTTATTTAAGACAGAGCTGTGTAACGTCAGGTTTTCAGACATCTTAACCAAGTACTTACATTAGTAGAAAACCTCGTTCTTAGATACATAGTTATTCAAAGATACAGTGCGAAACGGAACATTTGCTTTCCAACCATAACAAAATCGCCACTTGATTTAAAAAGGCAAGATTTCACTGTTCCTTCAAAAACGCAGCACTCCTTTGAATTATTTATTATATGTGTATATTAAATAGGTTTGTCTTTTAATTATCAAACTTATGGGAGCCTAAACATAATTACAAATTTACCAGGTACTTATTTGAAACGTATAGGGCACAACAAACTTCAAACTTTTTTTTTATGAAAGAACACACGAATGAATGTCATCTGCATGAATTTTCTCCGAGTTTCAAGTTTCTATTCCTGGAGAAAAGTTCCGCTCGAAAGAAACGTGACACGAGAGCTAAAAGACGGCTGATTTTGTAAACAAAAAGGGCACATTATTCAATCACGCACAAAGCATCCTTTCAAAGCTAGAGTAAGTCTCTTTCATGCTCCTTTTGTTCTGAAAAGAAGTTCTCAACGATCTTACTCTCTTACAAACCGCTAGATATGACAAAACGCAGATTTTCTTCATACATATTTATCGTGAAGCAGAACAATGGACTGAGATAATGTTTACTACTTTACAAACAGCGACTGTTCAGCTGTTTCCAGCTAACACATGGAAAGATTTTGCACGCATCAATGTTAATGTGAACTCAGAGAAAAAATTTCTGTTAGCGAGGAAAGGGAAAAATGTAGAAAGTGGAATTTTTACGAGCAATGCTCTTAATTGGAATTTCAGTAGACTTGGGAAGGAATCAAGCTATCAACACTTCATGCCGACAAACGCAATGGTGTAGAGAGCGTATTTGGCTTGAAGAGGAAGGTAAATTCCTTAAGGGAATCAAGGAGCCTGAAGGACACTTCAGGGGCAAAAGTTAAACTAGCTCTCTCGCTCTTCAAATGCAAAGTTCACTCATCCGTCATCACTTCCCACCTCCCCCCAAGATCCATGGTTAGCCCAAGCATAAAGTACCATAAACCCTAGTCGAGGAAAATGCCGTTGACTTCTCCGTGTGTGAATCTCTCATGTCTCTCTTTATTCGCGTAGTTCAAACTCAAATAACAATTGTTAAATATTAATTAAAAAAAAATTGTACACAAATAATAATTATTTAATTTAGACACGTAAAAAAACTAGCTATTTAACAAACTTATAAACAAAGAGAAAAAAATACATGTTAAGACAAGTGTTCAACATGTAACAAGTTCTTACTAACTATATAAATTATATTCCATTACCAGTATACAGTTGTAGACTGTCTAATTTCTACTCTATTGATGTAAAGATTAGCTTATATATGGGGAATAAGCGATTAAAAAAAAGCTGGGATGGTTTACAAATATAGCATAATTAATACCGTAAATGCAATTCAAATTTTTGCTGTTTATGTAGCGTAGAACGAAACTGTGTTTTAAATACAGCAGCTGATGTGTACTGCTGGAGATACGTATGAATAGTTTTATTAGTTTTCGGAATGTTATGTACAGCAGGTTACAAACTATTATTTTAACCTTTCGCTAGCAGGAAAGAGCAAGTTAAAATAAATACAGCAACTCACAGTCTTAAAAAATACTGTTCTCGGTACATTTGTTTGAACTATATATTATCTCGTGTCTTGCGAGGTAATAAAATGAACAATTACACTCGGGGACAGGTGAAAAAATTGCTCTACAAAAGTTTAGCATTGTGGAAAAATATGCTTGCTTTTAATATGTGTTTGTTAAATAGTCATACTATCATAGTAGTGTAATGCGTATACCAGATGAATACTCACAAGAGGGGGTTTACAACCACAAAGGGACGGCTTTCGAGCTGGGGCCCACAGGCTGTCTTTGGAACGAGTAACACACATAGAGATACTCAAATGTAGTAGCAAAGGAATGCGGGAGTAAAGTACACTGGAGGTGCCTGAGAAATTCCGTCAGTCAACATCAATATTCGCGACGTTTAATTATTATTATTTTTTAGTGTAGGTATAACAAAACATTTATAGATCCAATTAATTTACTATTTGGCCAGTTTAAACTAATGAATAATTTAATGCACTTCAGTTGTCGCTCTGTTGTAATTCAAGCGTTACTGTATATGTTTACAAATCAAAGTAGTGCTCTCACCGAAATAAATGGCACGTATGCCGTTTCATATTCGACGTTGGTTTTCTTCTGTATCCTTTTCTCGGTAACATGAGCCTTTTAGTTGCCCTAGTTTTTTTATTTTCTCCAAACTGTACCTTTCCACTACTTATCAATGTAAACATATCAGTGAACTTAATAAACACAGTTTGCTTTATTCCTTGTAATCATAAGTTAGCGTTTTAGGTAAAAAAATACATTTTTTAAAAATTATTTTTAGTTACCTACAGGTCTAAAAAAGTGCTCACATTAACGTAGACAGTCTATAGGTAGAGGTACGCGAATTTCGCGGATATATTGTATGTGAGGTTGAACGCCAATACCATATACTTCACTGTAACTTGTGTGATTGGACGACGGTTGTCTCGGCACATATTTGACTAAAGCAAGCCGTTAGTAAATAATTCACAGCGCTATCACGTGCTATCCACTTGTACGGTTGCAAGCTAATGGATAACCGACTGTGGATAGTAGGAGGTACATGTAAAGGACTGAGAAATATAGACTGCTGCAAGATGAATAAGATAAATTCACGCACCTCTATCTATAGGCAATATGTAGAAAGTTCCATTACTTTGTTTTGATTGCAATATCTCTACAGGCTGTTACAAAATGGTATGCCAATATTTTGGAGGAAGAACCTCATATCTAGAGCAACAAAAAATATTATATGAGCATAGGTTCGAATTTGTGCAATTTATGCGCTACAATTCCCAGTGCATGATATGGAATGCCACTGCAGTTATTGTTGCCAACTATATACCAGAAGTGTCGTATTTAACTTGACGGTGGACATTGGCCGATGTAGCATTCTACAGTTACATAGACCACGCAACATGCACTGTAAGTTATGAAACCTGTAATACAATAACGGTGCATTTTCAGGCTTACGTTCATATTACATTTTGTTTTGTTCCTTTTGTTCCTATGGATGTGTGGACTGTCCCTCCAAAATATTTACACGCAATTTTGCATTTTTCGTATACGGTCAGCGTGACTGAATGTGCTACGTTTTGTCGACAGCTTGTGCTTTAAGACGGAACTTAAGCTGCAAAGTATCAGGAAGAGCAAGACGAGTGACTTAACGAATTATTGGAATACGTCAATATAATACAACAAGATAATGATAATAATTACAAGTGATTCGGAATAAAGCGAACACTCAAAAAAGCCCTGATTAATTTCTATTTTCTGCCAGTTTATATCTTTCCGCCGAATGTAAACATAAATATTGCCACGTGCTATTATTTACATAGAGTCGTGCAATGTTTACAACTACATTAAACTGCTCCGATAAAGTTTAGCTACAATATCTACTCATTTAATGCATGGGGGCTGAATATAAGACATAATCAAAAGTAATCTTAGTTATAAATACCTGCGAGTTAACGTCTTGTAATACTGATTTCTGTCCATCGACTAATTTATACAACACGCACTATTGCCGTTACGATTCTCTTAAATGCGGGCACATTTTATTTGAATTTGTAAATCAAAACCGCCACTAAAAACAGACATGACACAGTGGCGATGCGTGACCTAATTTGAAAGGCAAGCTACTAATCATATTTGCGACTACCAGGATTTTAACGTTTAAAAAGGGAATGAAAAGAAGGTGGGGGAGGCTTAAAACTCGAAATATTGTAACGGAATACCGAAAACCCCATTAAACACAGAGAAAGAGAGAAATAATAAAACCGACTAAAAAGCATATTCTGTG
>PNEQ01079693.1:30579-57662 GCA_003012365.1 Medauroidea extradentata | reverse complement strand
ATTCTTTAAAAATTGTGTTATATGTTAGTATTCAATGATGATATTGAAAGTTCATTTTTTGATAAATACAGATATACTTGTTTACGTAGTGAGTTATGTCAGAACTGTCTCTCACAAATAAAAGTATTGTTTTGTGGTAATTTGTAATTGTTTCATGTGTCTCAATTTTGAAACACCTTTCAACTAGTTAGGGGTTCAACACAATAAATGGGCCAACTCGTGAAGGAGGCAATATGTCTAAGTCCCGATTCGGGTGTTTTCTACAGGCAGGTTTTCGCGCAGGCGACTGATGAGCGCAAGGCTTCACGCAACGGCAAGCGAAGGTTAGGGGAAAAAAAGACGCAAATCGCAACATGAAATTCTGGTCAACAAATTCTTAGCCGTCTATAGTAGAGAAGAACAGTGGATAATATTTCGTGTTTTTAATTGTAGCACCACATTAAATGGGGAGTAATAAAATTGATGTTGTGCCACAAACATATCTGATTTCACTTTGTTATTACTCGATATTATTGTCTTGCAGTTTAATTTGTATTAATTCTACTAATGTTTACTTTCACATTCTAATAAAGTGTTAACTGGCCCTCATCTTTATTCTGCAATGTGTGCATGTAGAAAGCAACTAAGGATTTATAAAGCAAGCATGCAAGCACACAATTCCTCGGCAGCAACGGTACTGAAGTATTTTTAGAACAGAGGCGGGGGGGAAGGTTTCATCTTGGAATACTGAACCCCTCGTATAAAGTGGGGGTCAGGGAAAATGTGGTATTTCAAGGTGTAAAATGGTACACTTTAAGCATTTTTCGTATTTAGTTATGCTAAATATTAAATTTGCTTGAATAGCGATTTTTTAAAATAATGTTTTAACAAAGATTTACAAAGATACAGTTAAGAATTCAGGAGACTAGCCCACAAAAAACTAATTAATATTTTTAAAATAAAACAAGAAAGTTACACACTGCAATTTAATCAATCCGTCCATAAATTATGTGTAGCCAAAATATTATACATAATGAATTAATAAGAATCATCCGATTTGGCATATCTGTATTTCAGAAACAAATAAACATATACAAGTAATTGTTATATTTGCTGAAAGGGAAGCACATAACGTTTTTTTCATAGGTGCTCCGTATGCCCCCCTTGAGATGCACGGCACATGTCAAGGCGGTATTCAAATTGGTCCCACACTGCAGCGAGAATGTCTTAAGTTACTGCTTCCATGGCTGATGTTATGCGATGTCTCAGTTCATTCATTGTCGTTCGTGACGGAGGCACATAAACAGAGTCTTTATTGAACCCCCATAAAAAATCTCATACAGTCAGGTCCGGTAACCTTGGAGGCCAGTCATGTAAGGCCGCATCATTTGTTCCAGTGCGACCTATCAAATGTCCAGGAAGCCTTTGAATTAAAAATTCATGCTCTTCCAGATAACATTGTGGTGGTGCCCCATCCTATTGGTAAATGAAGTTCTTCGAATCAGTCACCAGCTGTTGGAAAAGGAAGTTCTCAAGCATATCGAGATAAGCTTTACCTGTAACTGTGTTCCCAGAAAATAAATGGACCATACACCTTTTCTTGTGAACCTGCATAAAAAACATCAGTTTTGGAGAGTCCCTCTCGTGTTGCACAACTTCATGTGGTTGTTCTGTACCCCATATTACATATTATGGCGGTTCACCTTTCTATTTAAATGGAATGTTGCCTATTCCCTAAACACTAAGCATGGAACAAAGATGTCATCATCCTCCATCTTGTCAAGAACGAATTTACAAAACTTCACACATCGTTCTTTTTCACCTCCACGAAGAGCTTACAGTAGCTGAATTTTGTAAGACTTAATGTATAAACGTCGACACAACACATGCCAGACGGTCATCGAGGGCATGTTGAGTTGACTAGCTGCACGGCGAACGGATTTCTTCGGACTGTGTGTGAAACAATGGCGGATGCGATCCACGTCTGCATCGGGCACTCGGGGACAGCCCGGTGATTTTCCTTTACACAGACAACCTGTTTCTCGGAATTGTTCATGCCATCGTCGAATACTCTGTGCTGTAGCAGGTGCAACACCATACCTAGTACGAAAGTCACGCTGAACTGTTATTACAGACGTGCACTGCGCAAAACGTTAGGACACAATATACTTTCTCTTATCCAGACACCATGTTTACTAGAACTGACGTGAGCGTTCACTTAAGCACACTGCTGCTACCTAGCGGGAACCATGTAAAACTCGAACATTTCCTCATTCCAACAGTACATTGTTCACGCACATATCTCAAGTTTCAGAATATGTATGAATGTTTTGAATTGAATTATTCTTTTTGATACAGGCTGTATATTGACATCCTTGTGGCATACAAATTGCTACAGCAGAATCGGTGCTGTTTGCAAACCAATCTTCGTGTAATAATCAAGTATCTGAGACATAAAATCAAAAGGAGGGTAAATAGTATGTCGTACCAAAAATTCCATTAAAAGTTAATTCTAATTGTTTTGAGATCTTCATGCTTGGCTTGCTATGTCCACCACGAAAATACTGTGACATTAATGATAAAACAGTGTGCTTTCAATATTCAAGGAAATAATTTTACAAGGTTAGCTTCGTGGTTTGTATATATATATATATATATATATATATATATATATATATATATATATATATATATATATATATATATATATATATATATATATATATCAGTGGAGTGTGGTGGAGTATTTGTGTGGGTAAGCTATTGACCGGCCAAAATATTCACCTATCCCCTACCTTACAGCGGGGGCCCTCCTCTGGAAAAATTTGCATTTCTAGGTGCAAAATGGTGCTATTTTAGCAGTTTTCCTGGTAGAAGTAGTATATAAAAATGTTTTAAGATCAAATATTATGTAAGGAAAAGCTTAAGAAAGTGTATCTCAAGATAAACAATTTGTGACATTTCTCGAGTAGTGTTTATTTAGCTTGGATATCCCAATCTCTTTTCACAAAGTCAATTGCACAGTATGATTCAAATATATGTTTAATAAGTCTTAGAAGCCAAAAAAGACACAATATATTGCATTGAAAATGTTTATCGATACATTTCAAACCGGAAATAGAAAAGCACAGCTAGGGCTTAACTTACGGTACTTTACCACCAAAAATTAATTTAGATTTGGAATAAGTTTGTTGTCGGTTAGAGGGAAGCTACATGTGATTTGCATGAAGTCATAAGTTACAATTTATTGTAACTATACCTTGGCTTTTTTACCTGTCAAATTACTCCAGCTGCTACTGCCATGAACAAATTATTAACTTTCCGGAGACAGAAAACTATTAAAGTTAAACTGCAGTATTAAGAAAGGGTAGGCCTAATGCAAGTTACTAACGATCATAAATGCCTGGGAACAAAATATATATAATAAGCAACAATAAATTAATCGGTAAACTACTTAAACAAGAAAACACATAACATTAGTAAAAAATATAGAAACTAGAACACTAAAATTTTAAAAGTAATGATAATATACATACGCACATACAAATTTGTATAGTCGTATATTTAAAATAAAATATATGTTAAGTTGTGCAAATAAAGTTAAATCAAAATACAAGACACTAAGACCAAATAAAAAACAGTTACTTATATGTAAGCTTTATTCTTCTATCTTTTTTTTGAAAACTCTTTTAATACACAGTCATGAAAATTTTGCTCACTCAGCACTGCATGCAGCAAATCTTTTTAAATGGACAATAATGCCAGTTTTGAAAGTCTGTCTTGTTGTGTGCTGCGGCTGTATGTCTTTATTCGCTTCAGTGCTGAAACACGTCTTTCTGTGGAGGCACTAGTAGAGGGAATAGTTAATGTCAGTATACACAACTTAACCACTTCTGAATATTCTACATCTAAGCTGTTAGAAAGTATGAATAACAAAACGTCGATTACATTTTTGCCTGAAAATTCCTGTGCTATATAAACTGCAGCAAGTTGTGCTTGCAGTGAAATAACATCAAAAAAATTACCATACAGATTTACAACAGACTGAAAACTAGTTTCGGGAAAACAGTCTCGATGTTTTTTTGAAGTTGTTTGGTTCTAGAACCTCTAGGAACTGCAGAGATTCTAAACTGGAAAATCTGACGTCCATTTTCTGAATAACAGTGTCAATAATTTCATAGTACAAATGCTGGAAAAGTGTTTTGAGACCACTACTATCACTGTGCTGAAAATGTTTCCTTTTGATTTCTTTTGCTTCGGCATCTATTTCAGCATTTGTTTTCTCCCAAATAGTTTCAAAATGGTTTCATTTTATTTGAAGAAGTTGAGATAAGTCCTTTACTTTTACAATGCAGTACCCAATGTCATGCATCTTAGTTCGCAGAATACTGAACAAAACATCTGTGTGAGGGAAAATATCAGCAAAAACCTTTAGCAAAAAATTGAAGTTGAAGTTTTTTCATTGAAGCTAGAAAAACTTTGGCACATATGACAGATTCTTAATCCCAGTTTTCTTCAGGGTCACATTTTTTTTCTAACAGGCAAATAAGTTCGTGTTGGTATTCATGTACTGAGCCAACTGAGCGCGACTTGAAGTTCCAGCGTGTGGCTGAGACTCGAAGCAATCTCTTATTTACGACATCATCAAGGGTCTTAGTTCGTTTAGTGGACTACCTAAAAATGCAGCCAATCCACTTAATGTGCTGAAAAATATTCTGCAGTCTTTTATTGAGCATGCAGTGAACAAATATAGCCTGAGGATATTTTCGTTTTACTTTCGCTTGTAGGCCATTCAAATGACCAGCCATAACAGCTGCGCAATGGATGCTCGCGACAAACTGACCATTGGCTCGGTGGAGACTTGATTTTATAATATTTTTTCTAAAGTTTAAGCCCATCTTTCTTCAAGTGCATGCATAATGTAATTTCTTTGTTTCTGAAATTAATCAGATTATTATCTAGGTCGACTGAACGAACAATAACTTCCTGCACATACTTATCTGTAAGATTATTTGGATCTTCTACCAGCATTAAGCCAGGCAGAACTGTCGCTGCAATCTCATGTAGTGTATGATTCGGTTTACCATTTAGATATAAACCTGTTACAAGATTGCAGTATACTCTTATAACATTCACCAGCAAAATTTTTGCAGGCAGTGTTGACTGGTGAACACTTACCCTCTCATACACCTTGCATTCAAAACCTAGCATTGATGTTTAAGTATCATTCTTGGTAAAGTCAATATCATTGCTGCACAAAATTTCACTTTTCAGAGTATTTTGATTTCTTCGTAAAACAAATGTTATGTCAATAACTAATGCTTGCTTGATATATGCTGCAATGTCTTCCATTTCATAAGATCCTATTAGTACAGAAACCTCTGTGGTGATGCCATTTTTAAGTAGCGAAATTTGAATTTTGAAATGTCCACATTAGGTATGGAGAAGTAAGTTTGAAAATCTATCAGTGCCGTTGACCACAAACCTTTTTAATCCAGAGCTGGAAAATGCAAAGTGTGCAGCTCACAGCTTTTGCCCATCAAGATAAATGTTACAGACATATCTGATGCAAAGTAGTGCTTGTACCGACAATTATTAATCACTAATTAAGGACTGAAGATTTTAATGGCCACAGTTCCACTGGCTAGACAATTGCACATTAAAATAGTAATATCTCATTTTCACACCATGAAGATACTTGCACACATTAATGGGTGGGCGAAGGTCTCCAAAAATATCATAGTTATCATATTGTTTCCATATTTTTTGTGGTAGATCCAGTGAGTTCCTCGTTCATTTGTCGAATTTAAATGTATAATTCCATATTCATTACATATTATTTTTGATGGTAGATTGTCTCTCGTAAACACACCACAAAAACTTAGTATTAGTAATTTTTTACCAACTTTAGGAAATGTAAACTTATAAAGGTTCTGTTGGATAGCATGTTTAAGATTGCTTCCATCTCTTTCTGGTTCCTTTTTCCGACTTCCTACACACAAAGGGTAAGATTTTAGGTAATGTCATTTCCTATTTTTGACCAAAATGCAAAATCTTCAGTTTCTTGTTGTGATGTTGTAGTTATTCCAACTGCTTGCCTTGAATTTTTGATGTATTTACTGCTTTAGTTATGCCACTAACTCCGCCAATCAGACCTCCTAGTGCTGCCAAGCCAGGTAAGAGAAGTGTCAGGAAGCCTCCTTGCTTCTTGCTCACATTCTTCTTCTTGCAAGTCTTCTTTTTCATCAGATTGACCATATATTGTCAGAATGTGTGGATACAAGATTATATTTAATTCGAGTGTTTGTAGGAGTGGATGGACTACACTTTATTCGCAAGCCCATTCCTTGCATGACTTAAGCCATCATTATCTTGGATACTCCCCAAGCAGCTACTCTTTCACCAAACTTTGAATCTTTAAATTTAGCAATCTTCTTTGCCTTGTCGGCAAGAACAGATTTATCAGTGTGTCTATCTTCTAGCTTTTTTCTATTAGCATAAGTTATGTTGTGCTCTTTGCACACCTTGCCTAATTTGTTTTCTCTGACATCACCATGCTCGAGCCTCTACTTTAGCTTTGTTCGTGGTACACAGGATACATCACAATACACTGAATTAAATTACATTGGTACCTGTGTATGTGTTTTATTTAGCATCATTATAGTCTGCAAACAATGTGGTTGTTAACTAAGCACCTCCACTGTCGCTTCTGTGGTGAAGTATTTACAGCCTTCCCCAGTGTATGTAGACATGAAGTAAGAACATTTATGATGAAAACTTCAAAACTGAAATTTCAATGCGAACTTTGTCATTGCCAGTTTACTCGGGGTTATAATATGGTAAGACATTTTAGAACCTGCATAAGAGCTTCTTCCTATTAACCCCAGGCACTGCACTTAGCACTGCAGGAATCACACTTAGCACTGCAGACACCATAAGTTGTTGGTGGAAATATATATATATTGACAAGTAAGAAGACAGTTTACCCATTCATATTACTTCTGAGGATGAAGTAACCTCTCTCGAATCTAGACATGGCACCCTGCTTCCCAATACTGTGCATTGCATCATAGCCAGGCCATCTAACTGTGGTAAGTCCTGCATGCTCTTAAGTTTGCTGGAGGAGCCTAATGGTGTTTGTTTAGAGAATGTGTACCTATACTCGAAATCATCACATCAACCAAAGTATCAGCGACTTGGAAAAATTCTAAGTTACATGGATTGATTTGGGTATTTTTCCATTCAGTGACAATGAAGCAGTGGTACCACCAAGTGATGCTCTACTAAACTATGTGTTTGTGTTCGATGATGTAGTTTGCGAGGAACAGGCTCGTATCCAGGAATACATCTGTATGGGAAGACATATGTTAGTAGATTCAATTTACCTTTGTAAGACTTATTCAAATATACCCAAACAGTTATTGAGAGATAATGCTAACCTGCTGGTTTTGTTTCGTATGGATGACTTGAACTTGAGACATGTTTACTATGACCAAGTTAATACAAATATGACTTTTAATAAATTCAAAGATGTGTGTGAGTTTTGTTGGAGTGATCCTTATACATTCTTGCAATAGCCAAAGACTTGACCTTACTTAAAGGAAGGTACCTATGTGGATTCGATCAGTTCATAAGACTGTTTCAGTGAGAGATGCGGTACATCATTTCAAAGTTTGGCCACAATGGTCTAAAAAGTAAAAGGTAAAGTTGTTTCATACCTACCGATGATGGGAACTGTAG
This sequence comes from Medauroidea extradentata, assembly GCA_003012365.1. NCBI lineage: Eukaryota > Metazoa > Arthropoda > Insecta > Phasmatodea > Phasmatidae > Medauroidea > Medauroidea extradentata. The sequence goes on along the minus strand of PNEQ01079693.1, from coordinate 49,943 downwards.
TGCCGAAGAAAAATACTTAAAAATATTGAAAGTCCGAGAGAAGATGGAGATGCTGTTAACAAGGGGCATATTTACACACTTCATGTTAACTTTATTAGTTTAATACAAAATGTGCTGGATAGAACAATTAATTACTTTGCAAGTATGATAAATGACGTGAATGATAAACTCAGTGTAATCCTGTTCATATGGAGATATTGCTGGACTGGAAGCTTAATCCAATAGAAGGAAAGATAAATGAAACTTCTGGCAAAAAAAAAAGTCCTGGATGAAGTAATGCAGCACCTTACTAAAGTTGAAGATTCAATTAAAAATAAAGAAATCATGCTAAAATCTGCTTCTAACCTGCTTTTAGTTACAGATTTGGCTGGGATAGATAGTAAACCGAGCTCTAGGCCACCACCTAAGAAGACCAGAATATAAATACCCTGCCATGTCTTTGTAAGTGGGTAGTACAATGTCTGACATACTCGGTGACTTACATGCTGTGATTAATTGTATTTATGCAAAGTGCTTGACTGCTCAACATGCTAGAATGGTACGTGATATGATTCCTGAAGAAGCTTATAAACCTATAACAGAGCGACTTGACAGTTTGAAGCCAAAACCGCCACCACCTGTGACAGTGAAGAAGGAATAAGAACCCCAGACTATAGTCCAATGCAAGAACCTTCTTTATGAAATTTACGAAGATGATTTGCCCCTCTCTGAGTGAAAATGGAAAAAGGAGCAAAGCAAAATGCTTCACATTTACTGGACAAACTCATGTTACAAGGACCAGACAGATGGATTGTACAAGTATAATAAAAAGTATTTCTTGGGAAAGAAGCTGATTTTATTTTAACCCTGTAATGATTTACAGGTAGAGTCTGTTATAATAAAGCCAGATACTGGACTTTATGAATTTCTGTTTACACAGAATCCTGGTAGTTATTCGCATGCCGCTCTGGAACAGTTTAAACGACTTTTGAAACTTATGAGTGCTCATTTGAAGAATAACGATCCTACCAGCAATGAATATATGGATGAAACACATCAGATGTTCAACACTATTTCCCAGCTGTTTCCATATTCAGAAGTTGCCATAGTTTTGTATCTCGACCTACATAAGGAACTATTAGATGGATGGCGACAAGAATGTGTTTTTTGGCATGATCTTAACGAAATTGTCAACAGACTATGTCTACTAGCTGCTCCTCAGCAAACAGCAAATTATTATTATATTAACTTAATATCTAACATAATAGAAGAACTGTGCGAAGACAGCTACTTAGAATGAGTAGACAAAATATTGCTAGTGTGCTGCACAAACCTGCAAGGCGAAATTATCCTCGATGCAAAGTGCAGATATTTTGTTTACAGGACTTGTATCAAGCAGATTTGGTTGAAACATTTCCTTTTGCTCATAAGAATAAAGGCTACAAGTACATGCTGACTGTTATTGACTGCTGCAGAATGTATGCATTGTCTGTGCCTGAAAAACTAAGAGTGGCAGGTATGATAAAAACACAATGAACATTGTTTTAAAAGACAAAGGTACACCCCAGAATCTGCATACTGACCTCGGTAAAGAATTCTACAATTCATGATTTCAAGCACTGATGGCAAAACATAAAATTAACCACTACTCTACTCACAGCAGTTTTAAGGCCAGTGTCTTGGAAAGATTTAATCGTACTTTGAAGAATGAAATGCGGAAAACATTTTCAGCACAGGGAAGTTACAAGTGGATAGATATATTATCGATGATAGTGTAAAAATATAACCATAAAGTACATCGGACCACGAGCATGAAGCCTGTTAATATCCAGGACAATGCTTTACTACAATATGTTTACAAAAATGAGTAGAAAGTGGACCTTCACAAACTTAAAGCAAAGGTTGGAGACAACATAAGAATATCACAAGTGAAGGGAACATTTACTAACGGCTACATACTAAACTTGAGCACTGAAATATTTAAAGTGGTTAAGATTCGTCAGTACGAACCAAGTACCTACTACCTAGAAGATATGGAAGGCAAGGCCATTCGAGGTGGTTTCTGTGGTGAAGAAATTCTAATTACCAAGTATCTAAACACATATTTAGATGAGAAGGTTTTGAAGAAGAAAGGAAATAAATTGTTTGTGAAGTGGCTAGTATTCGATACAAACCATGACAGTTGGATTCACCAATCAGACAGTGCATATAAATAAAGCGAATTACACTTGCTTTGTATAAAGGATTTAATAATTTTCAAACTTCTGCTTGTCATTTGTGTCCCGTGTATAGAGAAAAACTGTTCTAAGAAATTAAATTCACACCAGCAATTTTTTTCTGATGCGATATTTCCAAGGAGCAAAAAATAGTAAATATATGCCAGTGAAGGTAATTCTTAATAAACAGTGAAATCTAATGACGAGTCTGCTAGTGAAATGGATGCTGAAATTTCAGGAAGTTCATTCTGTTACATCAAGTGTTATTTCACTCATCTGAGCACGAGAATATGGGGCTTTCTTTTAGAATCAGCAACTTTTCCGTGTAGAAGGTGACCTCCCTAGTCACCTCCAGAATTGAAAGTAATGTAAATATTCATTGAATAAAATTGAATAATTTTCAACAAGTTAATATTATTTAAGCACTTAACATTGTGTTTGTGAGACATTATTTCATATACCTGTCATACCTTTTTTTTCTTAAAGAGCATCAAATGCAACAGTCCTTGTATACTCAATCATTATTTACATAGCACACTATCTGCAAAGCATTACTGTATATAAATGTTTTAATATAAGTAAAGTTGATATAATTATGAATGAATAATATGACTGTGGCGACATAGCTCTGTATGTAACACACATTAAGTTCTTGGTGGCCCTCGCAATTTTCGTAGTAGCTCAGATCTCGAGGTGCTTGCCAAAAGGATCGTCACTTCGCTTTAGCAGTGATCTCTTTTAGTGTTAATAAGGTGGCTGTACCATATACTAGTCCGAGTATGGCGCATTTTGATGGTGGCAACTGCCCCTCAGCCTGAAGCCTGTGTCAAGTTGCCCACTTTGAGGATTCGTGTGTGCGTTTATTTGAATCACATAAAAATTATTCAATTGCTTGCTTCGAGGATTCGAGTGTGCATTTACTTTATTCATATGAAAATGATTAAATTTGCCTGCATAACAGATTACTAGGACAGAAATAGTTAAGTGCCCTATCTACCACATTTTTCATCACCATTTTTTATTTGTACTGGATATATTTTTCTTATTTAAGATACAAAATGTGGCTATATTTGGCTATTGTAAGTTTTGTTATCTCTAATAGTTTTTACATAATGGCTTGTTAAAGTCATATTTTGCATATTTATGTTTTAAAGACTACACTAAAACCAACTGATATACCAAACTAAAAAAATCGCAGTGTATAAATACATTGCAGTCTACAATGTCATGCTCATAAAAATAAAGAATAAAAATTATTTGTATTAAAAAAATGCTGAAATTGAAAATAAACATTTTAAAATTTCAATATTTTTTTAAAAATACGAATTATTTTTATTCTTTATTTTTATGAGCATGACATTGTAGCCTGCCAAGTCTTTATCCAATGTTATTTTTTTAGTTTGATGTATCAGTTGGTTTTGGTGTAGTCCTTAAAATGGAAACATGGAAAATATGAATTTAACAAGCCACTACGTGAAAAATATGAGCGATAAAAAAATGTCATAAGAGCAAAATTTAGTCAATTTTTTGAGTCTAAAATAAGAAAAAATGTCTGGTACAAACAGAAAATAAAAAATGGTGATGAAAATTGTGGTAGACTGCACCCTATTATTTAAAATATGTAAAATCAACAAGACTTAGGTATGCTAAAAATTTAAACGAAGGAAAATAAAGTGTTAACAATTATCTTGTACAAGAGTTATTTTATATATACACTATTTAAACTTGTCCTGTTGTCAATGAACTCGTAGCTCAGTGGACTAGGGCTCATGTCTGGTAACACAATGGTTGCTAGTACAAAACCAACACCCAGCAAACTAAAAATCTTTAACTTGCTAAAAATAACATCATAAGGTCCATACTCCCATACCCCTAACACAAGCAACTTTGCCCTTAACGGCAACACTCTACACTAGAGCATTCTAATAGACAATGATGCAAATGTTGGATAAACATGGCCGCACCATCCAGGAGATAACATGGCAGATACCCACTGCAGTGCCACCTAGCTGCCAATGATGGAAACAAACTACGACACCAGGTCTGCCTACCAACCAATGATGGAAAGAAACATGACCTCCCCAGCAGACAATGACTACGGTAAATTTCTTGGGAAAAAAATTTCCTCCTAGAAAAAAATCCTCAACCAACAAGTGATTGCTGGAAACATGATGGGGGACACACGACAAGGACGAACTGTTACATGTCATATGACTTAACATATGGCATAACATATGATGTTATATATGACATAAAATAAGACATAACATATAGCATAACTTAATACACAACATTTAGCATAACATAATGCATAAAATATGACATGGCATATAGCATATGATACATGTAATGTGACACTTGACATAATATGACATGATATGGCATATGATGTGACATATGTGAGATAACATGACATATGTGACATAATATGACATATGTGACATAATGTGACATGGCATAATGTGACATATGACATGTGACAATGTGACATGAAATACGATTGGACTTGTGACAAAATGGCTGCTGCGACATACTTCAAGATGGCGGCAGCTGCTCCACAGCCTGAAGCCAGTGTCCCAGTTTCGGCTATTACCTACTACTGATCAGTTATTTTATATTTATATTTCGCTATACCTACTGTAACTAGCTGCATTACTAGCGGCTGCAAATAGCTGCATAATGGGCAAATCATTAAGAAATCTACAAATTTGCCTCGGTTAAATATATGTTCAATACGTGTTCATTTCTTACACATGATTTCCACTGATTTGCTGTGTCCACAACACTAAAGAAGGCTTTAATAACTACGATAAATTATTTCAGCTCTACCAAAATTTTGTACATCGACCTTAGAAATTTTATCAAATTAACAATATGCAAGTAAACATTTCCTCCTGCGAGTCATTTTCGACTGTATCGTTAGCTAATGCGAAACAAACAGAATAAAGGCGAAAAATTTTTTTTTGTTTATTAAAATAATTGATCAATGTAAGCTTACACCAACGACCATTTAACCGCCTACACGAAATATTCAACTAATTTATGCTTTGTAACCAGTAAATAAATAACATGTATATTGTAAATACTGTACATTAGGTTAGAATAGTCGTAGAAAGCCAGTTGAAATTGCATTATGATTAGGATTGTTTGTTCTATGTGACTCAATAGCAAAATTTTGTTTAAAATAATTAATTTGTAAGTTAGTTTTGAGTACTGGCGAGAATCGCAGTATGACCAGAGGATTGTGGCATTGTCACAGCAGATTGACGCTTAACACAGCAGGGGAGGGAAAGTTTGTAAAACATGGGGTGAAAGCGAGCGAACAGCCTTGAGCCAACGAGTGACACGTGGCGTGGATGCTGAAAACTAGGGCACCTAGAAGCGTGGCTACGCCCACCCCCCCTGCTGTGCGATTAAATATTAACTTTATAATTAGTCATCCGAATTTTATCAAATTTTGTAAATAAGTTCAAGGATATATTAACGTTATTGTGTGTGAATTTAAAAAAAGACGCAATAAATTGATACGGAGGAATGGCAGGGTTTGTTGTCGTCGTCACCCACGAGAGACGCGATTGACTGAAAGTTAAAACCGGGGGCGGTCCTAGGAGAGTTCGCCATGTAGGCGCGAAGGGAAAGTTAAGGGGACTCCTGCGACAGCCTCTACGAAGGGCGGACGTGTCGAGGGGAGCCACCACGGCCGATTGTGGTAAACCACGTATATATAGGGACTTCGACGGCGACCTCCACGAAGTGTGGACGCGTCTCGCGGAGCCACCGCGGGCGATTGTAGCAAGCCGAGTATATAAAGAGACTGCTGCTGTAACCTTCACGAAGAGTGGACGCGGGTGGATTCGCGGAAATCAGCGGGGAGACGCATATAAAACTGATTCTTGCCACGACTGTCACGAAGAGTGTGATATTCGCGTGAGGCTGTGGTTAAAAGCGTATCTCTCGTGGGACTGACGGAACAAGTTCAGTGTTCCGAAGTATCGAAGTACATAAACTGACGGTGTTTTTAATCAATAATAATAGATCCCCACACAACATTAAGAGAGAGAGGATATAACAGTTTTGAAGTACGTTTCTCAGCTTTGTTCTTGTTTACATGCACAATCAGCTGATTTTGATACAGAATAAACACGCACCATAGATTAACTCATGTTAGATATACAGGTTCGGAAGAAAATCAGTGGCGTAAACATACAAAGCCAAGTTTTCTTGTTTAACAGCAAAAAGGGAAATGTACTGTAAAAACATGTAGCCACCTGCTCTTTACCTACGATGCAAAACTTCTGGCAACAGTTACTTTGAAATAAAGATTTGCGCCGAAGGAAACTATAACATCTGAAGCATATACTGTCGTACATAATAGCTCGAGGAAAGTGAAACGCTATCTCGGAGGTGAAAGAAAAACAAAAAATTGCTTCGTTATCCGACTTTACGTCGGTGGTATATAATAAGTCCACTGGCAGTGCTGGATTTACACGACGCAGTTGACAACCAGCACTGGTGATTGCATGCGATCGGTTGCGCTATTATTGTAATGAAATCCTTCACGTGAGCTACAATGTCCACCTTTAACACGACGCAATTCACTATATAACATTACACGATTTGTTCCTTCCCGGCAAACTGTTGTTGTGCAAATGAATAAGCAAATTCGTGTAAGTAGTATTGATTTTATTGACCTCGTCCGTCAAGACTCCACATTTTATCAGATTTATTTATTTTCTGTTGCTCAGTTGTGAAACTCGGAATTAAGCTTTTTATCTTCTTCAGTCATGTTTGGTCGGACTTCTGACACATTCTTGGCCACAGCCTTTTAAGCACTATCCTTCAAATATTTGTGGTAGTTTGCTGATTTTGTAACATACAACATCGGATGCTTATATTCATCCAATAACCGATATAAGCTCTCACATGTCAACTCCATTTTCTGTTTGTGTTTTCATTATTCCCGCGAAAACTCTACTTCGAATGGCCAGTGACATAGTTTGTTCGTGGAACTTGCGCGGTCTTGCATCGCAAAATAGAGCATGTGCTATCCTTTCAGATGGCTTCGTTACTTGCATTGCATGTGTAATTCCGAGAATTTGTTGATTGAGCTGCAATGCAATATTAGCAGATTGCATGGAAACTGCGTGCATATCGCGTCGTGTTAATCGAACTTAATGGAAAGCTCTGACCCATTCAAATCAGTTTGCATAGTTCTCTTTGCGCGTTCACATCTCTCTTTACCTTCTGTGTGATTTAAATAGTCAAATATCAAAGTCCATAATATTAGCTTACTGTTAAGGCCACATGTGGTTAATAAATATGTTTTTTTATTTTCCAGAGAATACATTTAAGAGAAAAGTAAATTGCAGGTAAATCAACGTAATATTTAAAGTTTGACTAGGGGTAAAGTGTGTCATTTAACATTACTTGATGTTGTGACTTTATAGGAATCAAAACTAGTACCTTTGGATATTTGTAAGCTACACAATGGTTGGCGTGAATTTGCGCACTGTATTTTAATAGATAATTTTTAGATTGACGCCGCTGGTTTCTCGCAAGTCCATGTTTTACGTGTGGCTAGAAAACAGGAAATAATCAAGGTTTGACGCCTTGCTTGTTTTCGTTTTGCACCAAGTGGGTAAGTCACTACAAAAATTATAACAGTTTCAGAAATATTAAAACAGTTACTATGAATTTTTTTCAAACAGTAACAAGTAATGGAAAAAAGTAGCAAGGCACCGAGAGTGGTTTCTCAGTTAAGATTCTGCATGGCTTTATAAAAATATAAACTTTTCTTAAGAGATTTTTGACGACTCCCGTATACATGCAGGCAAGAGAGTACCTCTAACACACCTGGTAGGTAGTTCACGTGGTCGTAAAGCTAGGTTAGCCAAGGTAAAAAAACTTCTACTTATAGTCAGCTAAGAAGACTTGTCTTTAACTGCGGTAATGACTCTTAGGAATGGTAGTAAAATTGATTCAGCAGCTATTGTATTAGAAGACACAAATGTAAGATAAGTTTAAATGTGAATTAGGTTTGTTGAACGATATGTTGAAACAACTATTTATTAGGTAACACTCATAATGATGGGAATGTAGCACAGAGATTTTTTTAGAACAGCAGAAGTCAGCTGAAAAAAATGGGTGTTAACAAACATACAATCAAACGATTTGGTATAGTTCTAGATTGCATAAATTCAGACTTCAAAATAAACTTGGACAGATTTGGAATCTACATTAAAAAGGAGGCGCGAGATCTGTACCTCAGAGAGTAGGGCCTACTATAGTTGGTTTCCGATACCTGTTAGCCTTCATATAATATAATTTCATGGAAGGGATATTATAGCACGTTGAATTATGCCAACTGCTCAGTATTCGGAAGACTCTCAAGAGGCATGGAACAAACTTCAACAGGAAGTACATGGAACTATTTATGCATAAAACATCAATAAAGGACACTAACACTGATATCTTACCATATCACATCAGACACTATCATTTCTAGTCAACGAGCAACTCCTAAAACTAAACGGAGAAGGGTGGATCCTATAGTGTTAACTTTATTGGAAACTGCGGATGGAATGTGTTCACAATAAATGATTCTCCAGATGACTCTTATGATTATGTAAAGGTTTTTGCTTCGTACGCCTGGGAATTAACACAATTCTTATTATTTTCCTAAAGGAGTTTGCCCCCAAAACAATTCGTAACTCAATTTTAAAATCAGCGTCAAACTTTTAAGCATTAAATTAATTTATTTCTCGGAAGTATACCAGTTGGATTACACAATTTTCTCGAAACTACATGCCAGTGAGAACTCCAGTTATTTAGTAGCTTAGTAATACGCGAAACTAAACCATATACAATGATAAAATGAGAAACAGAAGAGACAGAATATTTTAATGGCATGATTAATTAAAAATCATTGTATTTTATTTACATAGGTTACTGATACAATCGCGAGTAAAAATATGTACACATTATGGTAAAGAGAGTATTTTGAATTAAATAAAACCGGTTTAGGTCTATGTGTTATTACACAATTTATGCATTTAGTTGCACCGGTAATTATTTCCTTTCATAGGTGGAATAATTTTTCCTTTAGTACGTCATTAAAAAATCAAATTTTGTGTTTATATGGGCTTTATATTACTACAGTTATTTTTTTTATTTCCTTAAATAATTAATTTATTTTTCTAACGATGACCAGTGTTTGTTTGGAATATAAAATTACGAAATTTTATGTAACAAGCTTATTTAATACTAAATACTTGAAAATTGTATGAGTTAATTTTTCAATGAATTTTAGGATAATGTGGTTTTGTTATTTTTTAATTATTTCAGTACTAAATAATGGTGAAAGCATTACAATAATGAAAGTAGTGTATATATGTTTACGTTACCGATAAAAAAAGTCATAAGTTATGTTTTCAAAATCAGGTAATTGTTGTATTGTATTGCTAGGTGTGTAATGATCTGTATAATGTAAATTAACTAATGTTCTCTTCCCTCGTTGCTTTGTAGGCCCTAATAAAATTTGGATTTTGTATGACAACATTTTACAGAATTTTTATAAATGTTCAGATGTTATATTTGTTTTGCATTGCCAATATTAGCTATGTACATTTAAAGGAATGTCGTTCCATTATAAGGCTTGTACGTATACAATAACAAAACTAATGGTTGGAAATATTAGTACATCGCGAAAATGTTTTGGTCCAACAAACGCTTGAAAATGCTGTCGCGTCTTCCAGTATATATAATTGGGTGATGCATGTCTGGCACAATGTAGCCTTCTGCAGACCAGCAACAAGCATCGATTACTACAAAAGTGGAATTCTTATTGGCTCAGTGAAATAGGGCAACAGCGCCACGTACAAGAGAAAGTCAGTAATAATGTGATAAGTAGAGCCACGATTTTATGGTGAAAAGGTTTTTGAAACGTTTGGTTTCGATGCGTCATGTGCACATTTGCAGGTCTGCTACATCGCCCGTAATTGGATGATTTTACTCTCTCTTGCCTTGAAAAATTACAGACGTAAGGAGTCACAATAATCTTATTCTGATTGGTGAAGTCAAATGAGAAACCTTTCTGAACAAAGACACGCTGCCAATAACCATAAATCAAAGCTGCCGATGTGCACGAGAGACACTGAAACAAAGTGGGGCAAAAATCTTTTCGCGACAAAATCGTGGCCCTAGTGATAAGTTGAACGTGTGTTTAACTCCAGCAACCAGTGAAGTTTTCGCACGATAAACCATCATCTCTAATAATTGTATTTTATTGTTTATTTATTCGTTCCTTGCATACTATTGTTAGAGCCCCACGATTTTTGGTGAAAAGAATTCTGCAACAATTTGTTCCAATGCCTTATGTGCACATCTGCAGGTCTGCTTCGTGGTCAGTGATTGGTTGTTTTAAATTCTCGGCGTCTCGGAGTTTTACCCGCAAATCACAGACGTGTGGTGTCGCAGTAACTTTGTTCCTGTTGGCACAAGTCAAATGAGCCATGCCTGTGCAATTACACATTCTGCTAATAATAAAGAAGCAGACCTGCAGATGTGCACGTAAGACAGTGAAACAAACTGTTGCAGAATTCTTTTCACAAAAAATCGTGGGCTCTAACTATTATCATTGAAGCCATAACAAATTGTTATTGTTTTCTTTTAATAATTATTTCGTCATATATTGGAAAAATTGCACACAATATGGCAACCATGACGTCATCTGTGGAACCAGGCTCTCGATCCTAATTCTGTCCTACCGAAGCCCCTTTTATGTACTACTGTAGAGCCACGAGTTTGTGGCGTATATATTTGAGCAGTAATTGGTTTCAGTGCCTGATGTGAACATCTGCAGTTCTTCTCCATTGTCAGTGAATCAATGTCTTAGATATTTCTTGACGTTGCGTTCTACTGGCAAATCGCAGGCGAGTGTTGTTAAAATAACGCTATTCAGATTGGCGCTGTTAAATAAGAGATTTGTATAAACAAAGGTATCCTGCCAATAACACTGAAGCAGAGCTGCTGATGTGCAGTAAGCATTGAAACAAAATGGTGCAGAAATCTTTCCGCTATAGCGAAAGACGTTTCCTCCATTTTCGTGACCAGCAAAGCCATTTTGCTGGTGTGTGTGTGCGAATAATTTTGCCACCCTACTGGCTATGTAACTTCTGTGTTCCTACATACTCTGCTGTAGTGTTATGTTGTGTCAACAACCTACCTCCTCGGAGGGAAAAGAACAGTTTCTGAACGTGCCGGGCGATGCCGCTGGTCGGCGGATTTTCTCGGCGATATCATGTTTTCGCCGCCCCTACATTCCGGCGCTGCTCTATACTTACATCATGTCACACCTCACCAGCACTTAAGGCCTAGATGTTTAGTGCTGACCAAAATTTCTCCACTCTTCACTCACCAGTTTCTAAAAGTCACACCTTCATTTATCAATTGAGCAATTTCTGCTGGTCTCTTTGGCATTTTCAACTTTCGGATAATGTTAAGACATTTTTCAGGAGTCCCATTCAAGTGAAAAAAAAAGTCCGGTTTCGAAAAATAATTTATATGTATGTTAGGTATTTTTGAAAGTATCCAATCGAAGTAATTACCACGACGATTGCTCGTTGGATTAAACTATATCGATGATTCATAAAAATCACATAAATCTCCTGTTTGCCCGTTAGGGGAGGAATTAAAAAAAATCCTGAAACTATTCAATACACATTTATTGAGAGTTTCGATGCATTGAAAATCACGACGTTTACCTGCTGGGTTCAAGCATTATCGACAAATCGTCGGTATCACATTTCGCCTCTTCTGATCTTTTAAGGTGTCGTAGGCCTTATATAAAAATATATTTTAAGGACTAGCCTCAGCCTTAAGGTTAAGCCGCTCTTTAAATTTCATGTTTCTGTGTCTAGCGGTTCCGATGTACTTTGGTAGATAATCAGTCAGATACTTAGTACGTGTTCTCTTTTATGTTTAAAGAATAGTGTTTTTTTTTTTACTTTATGTGTAATTTATATGTATCTGACTTGTTTATTGTATTAATTATATGTTTTATTTAATTATCTAAATTTCTGGCATGGTAAAAAAGAAAATAATCACCTGGACGCTAGCTAATATTTATTTTAGTTAGCCTCAACAAAATTTCATTCAAGTTAGCTATTAAATTTTTTTAAATATTTAGTACTTTAACACGTACCTAAATATTCTCACTTTTATGTAGGGATTTGCATAACCAAATTAATTGCATAGGTACATCCCTTAATTTTACGATATTTGAAGTTAAGTTCTTATTTGTCGAATTCTCAGTGGCTAATACTTAACAATAATATTAAATATCGAAGTAAAGCCATTATAGCATTAAATATTCAAGTACTGCAGACCTAACAGTTGTTTTGTCATATAATTAAACCAGTTTTTAAACTTATAATGTAATACCAATAACTGTGCATATATATATTCTTTAATGCAATAAATTATTTTGTCAAGGAAGCTATAAAACACAACTTAGGGTTGCTAACCGTCCCGTATTGTACGGTATTTCCCGTATCGTGTGACTGAAAGAATTATCCCGTACGTACACAAAACGGGACGTGTTATTTTTTGTATCTATTTAAATTTGTTCAGTTCACATAACTGCACAAAATAGAACAATTATTTTACAATCGCGCAATCTCTTCCTTATACTTCGAGGCTTCGTTTAGCTCTCTCTTCCTCAATGCCTCCCACCCAGATAGTTAATAATGCCGTCGACAGGTGGCAGATTTCATATTTTGAAAATAAACGTGCGACCGCCGACGGTAACACAGGTGCGCCCAACGACGACACTTATTCTATGCAGCTTAGTGTTTCGATGTTTGTATCGATCCTTACTTTTACTTTATAGTGTTGGTATTATGTATTATGTTGTGTTGACGTCGGGTTGTGGTAAGTGTTTCTGACTTCCACCTGTGTTCACTTCAAAGAAAATGTGCGATTTACCAGGGCGAAAAAAGAAACGGCTTTGCGTGTATTTGGTTCGATGAAAACGAATTTGTAACTGACTTACATGCAGTGATAATAGTAATAAAGCTAAATGTGTTCTCTGTAAAAGAGAATATTCTATTGCACACGTCGTCGAAAACGATGTGAAACAGCATGCTTCAGCATTGCTGCATAGAAATACAGTTCAGCAGGCGAATGCGAGTGAAAAACAAAGATGAACAGTTACATATTTCGTTAAACAAGGATCAAGTCATCAAAATTCCATTGTAGCGTGTGAACTGGCTTTATGTAATCACAATACGAAAAATGGTTTCAGATATAACAGTTTTGATTGTAATACAAAATTAATAGGGCACGAGTTCGGTAGTGATTCAGAAAAATCCCTGAAATTATCTTGCGGAAGGACCAAAGCAGAAGCGTTGGTCATGAATATTTTGGCTCCTAAAAGTGTAGAGGATTTTATCAAAATTATGAAATCTCCGGAAAAAAGTGAGCAGTTATTTTATATTGCTACAGATGCATCGAACAAAGGAAACAGAAAAAGGTGTCCAGTTTGTGTGCGTTATTTTGATGCCTCTTAGGGAATTCAGTGGACGGTAAGTAATTTAAAGTTAATTTTAATAACCGTGGCCTACATTTTACGTGTTCCTGCATTTGTTCATTTCATTTAACTACTCGAATAGAGGATTCCGACGAGTCTGCAGCTAAAATTTACGAAAATCTGAAGGCTTGTATTCAGCGATTTGAGCTCTCGCCCGGCAAAATGGTTTCATACTCGGCAGATAATGCGGATGTTATTTTTGGAAAAAACAAAAGTATATATACACTTTTGCAAACAGAAAATAATACCATAATGAAAGCGAACTGTAATGCCCAGGTGATTCGTAACTTTTGTAAACATGCTAGTGATGTCCTTGCTATTGATGTAGAAAATATTATTCTAATAACTTACGGTCATTTCTCATGTTCTGCCAAGGGAAGGGCCGAACTAATGTAATTTTTTGATTTCGTAGAAATGGAGTACAGTGAATTATTACGGCATGTTCCAACAAGATGGCTTTCGTTAGGAAAAGCTGTCGAAAGACTTTAGCATAACTTTGATGCAGTGTCTAGTTAATTCAAGAGCATAACAGAATGCCCGTTACATTTTAAACATTTGTTTCAAAAAAACTACACCACAAAGGAAGATAAACTTAAAATTTATTCATCCTTTTTCTGTAATGTTTCAAAGATATTTCACGAAGCAATACTTAAATTGAAAGAAAGTAAAAGACTGTCACTGAAACTTTCCGTGTTATGGTTACCCTCTGAGAAAAACTTTTAAAACGAATTAATGACAAATTTGTGGGTACGGAGGCAAAATCATTAATTAACAATCTTGTGCCCAACGAAAAAGTAACAGTTGTTGAAAATCAAGTAACATTTTACCAAGCTAGTCTCTCATATTTGGATAAGTCTTGATTTTAATGATGGAAATATTTTCAAGCAACTATGTGTTATGAATCTAACACACAGACAGAGTTTTCTATGTTCGAAGAAGTGGTCAGTTCTTGGAAATCTTTTTTGTGCTTCGAAAATTTTCAGTTTGATGATTTTTATGGAGAATTTTGCAAGTGCAAAGGAACTATGGAGGAAATTTCTAGTATGCAATTTGATAGTGCAGAGAAAAAATTTCCATCACTGAAGTCCCCAACATGTACACATTAATTTCTTTTGTGTTGAGAGAACCTGGCTATAACTAATTTGTTGAAGGGGTGTTTTTAATTATGAAAAAGAAATGGTGCAAACAGATGTTCTTTGAAATTAATAAATTCTGAAATTCTGATCACGCTCAATTACAGTTATAGCTGTCAGTGTCAGGAATGTTTCGAAGAAATTAAAAATGATCAAAGAATGCTTTTTAAGCAAAAAAGATTAATATTAGTTTTCTGCATGCAAGTAGGAATTTTTTAATTTATGTGTTTATGTAAAACATGTATTGTTAACTTTTGTGCTTGATGATTTGACTGGTTACGTTTTCTTTTTTGTGGAAACATTGTCTTGTGTCGACTATATTTTATGACTTGAGATGACATTTGTTTTCAAATGTGAGATTTAGGTTCATTGAAGAGGGAAAGCGTTTAGGATCAATCGCATATAAAATGTCTGAAATATTTGTTCTGTGATAGCATCAATATATCTTTATTAATTAAGTTTTTCAATAAATTTTTTTACCATACTGCAGTATTATTTCTACCAGGTACAAATGTTAGTTAATAACCACGAAAACAGCCAAAGTAGCACCAATTTACGCTTAGGAATAAAAATTTTCCCAGGTGCCCGCTTATTTTAGGGGTTCCGACATCCCATATACTCAGGTGAAAATAGTTGGCAACCATAACACAATGGCACATCTGTATTGAAAAAAATATATCAACATTGAGAAATTTATAATTGCCGTACATAAGTTGTTAATTAGTAACACATTTTTAACAAAATAGTATAAAACTAACATTTATAGGAATTGGGTGCGATTTCACTTCAGGGTTGGAATGCGGGGTGGGGGTTATGTCTTAGACTTGATCGGGATGGCATCATAGTGTTATGTGGGTCGGCACCACTGATAAAAAAAATGTGTGTTTAAAGACGGCTTGATTGATCCGTCTCAGAAATAGGCCTATACTGAATTATATGTTCATAGACGAATTTAAAGGTATATTTATATACAAATGTTTGTGGAATTGTGTTTATATTTTAAGTTAATACAATTATTTTCTTTGCTTTATACTCTGGTTGACAGTGAAGAAAGACATACCTTTTAGTATTGAATCAGTCTGTAATGTAAAAAACAAAAATTAAAATTGTTTAACTGTACTTGAAGGATACTACATATCGTCCCCAACAGACGGTTTAACACAGTTTTACACTAGGACAGAAACGTCAAGAGGTTGTATATCATCTAAAAACCGTATCAGCAGCATATATCTACATCGAATTCGCAGAACAATAGAAAAATGAAGGTAGCCAGATACGGGAATAGAACCAAAGTCTTCTAGAAAGCATGCCCACAAATAGTTACTGTTGCAACAACTCTTGGTACAAACATACTTATGAAAGTACAATAATGTATTTTTTGGCACTAAAAATATTCATTGCAATTTTTTCCAGAACTTTTTCAGCAGTAACCGCAAAGTTATGTAATATGGAGCAACTAACAGTGTGTTTAAATTAAACATATATACCTATGTTTAATTCGCTGTTCTTATTTTCGGAATTATAATAAAAAACTTACTCTCCACCTTGTAGGCTACCAAGTGGATTATACATTTTATTTTATTTATTTACAAAAATATTAAAGTGCCTGCCAAACAGTCTTATTAGACCACAGCAGGAAGGCACTACACTACAAAACAAAAAAACACAGAACATAACAACACAAGACAGGTGAATAAACATATTAATTCCGTGAGGAATAATAAACCAAGTGATATCTGCAGTAATAAGTTTACAGCGTAAGTAAATTATTTCATCAAATTAACTTACTGCGGCAGAACAGAAATCATTATAAAATATTTGCAACTTTGATCTACCTCTAACAGATTACGTCTAACAATGTTTTGAGACAAAATAATTTTTTATTAAATGGATCGAAAGATAAAGAAATTTTGTTGACATGTTTAGTACAGCGTTAAATATCTCTTCCAGATTTACCAGAACAGAAAATAAAGAAGTATCTACTTCATTAATTTGGAATTTTCAGGGATAATGACTTGTGGATCTCAGTATAATAAAATATTGCACAAATGGGTATTATATTTATTTAGAACTGCATTGTAAATAAAACTTGTCTTATCTATGTAATATCTTTCATATATTATTTTAAAAACTTTAATCTGAATTTTTTCAAGGCGGTTAGAGTCTGTTTCCATAATGGAATTCCAAACAACAGAGCAAAATTCCAGTTTAGATCTAACTAAAGAATAGAACAAACATAGCAGAGAATCGCTATTAGTAGCTTGTTTAGTGACATGAGAAATTAGACCTACAGTTCTTGATATACTGTTAACTAACATATCAATGTGGTGATGGAACAATAATTTTGTATCTAATAATATTCCTAGATCGCGGACAGTAGTCACGCGGTTTATTAAGGTCTGTTTTATACGGTAGTTATAAATCAAAGAATGTGTCTTTCGAGTAAAAGTTATGCATTGCATTTTTAAATTATTAAACTCCATTTCATTTCTAGAACACGAGCTGACAATAGAGTCTATATCTGCTTGTAATTTGAAGCAATCTGTTGCATCTTTGATCACTTTAAATATCTTAGGTCATCAGCATGAAGTAAAAACTTGAATATTTTATACACTGCACAATATCAATAACAAAAATATTAAACAATAAAGGAGATAAAGTGCCCCCTTGAGGAACTCCGGAAGATATATAAAATTTAGAAGATAACATGTTTTCAATTTTAACTAGAAAGTTTCTTGACTGTAAGTAACAAGTGGACCTATTTATACAGACCCTATCTAAGCCAAAAGCAGAAAGTTTATTTAGAATTATAAAATGTTGACAATTATCAAAAGCTTTACTGAAATCGAAATATATAACATCATTCTGTAATCTGGAGGTAGTATCAGTATGGATTTTACTAATGAAATTAAATAAATTAGTAGTTGTTGTTCTTCCAGCCATGAAACAATGCTGTCTATCAGGGATGTGATTTTTTAAATGAAAGAAGAGGTGTTTGTGAATTATCTTTTCAAAAATCTTAGAAAAAGGGCTAAGTAATGTTATTGGCGTGTAGTTAGAAGGGTGACATTTATCACCCTTCTTAAATATGGGTATAACAATGGCAGTCTTCCAGGAATTAGGAAAAATTCCTGTGGAAAGACTGGTATTAAATATATCAACCAGTATAGGAGCAAAAATAGTTGAACACCCTTTAATTATAAAGCTAGGGATCTTATCATAACACACAGACTTACCTGATTTTTAAACACTTAATTGCCTACAAAAGCAAACTTGTGTCTACAAGAGGTGTAGATAGATGCAATTTAGATACATAATTATCTGCCACTATTTTGCAATTATTTTTAGATTTCTTAATCACTTCAGAGAAACTTTTGCCAAAATGGTTTGCAATAAGGTAAGGTTCAGATATAATTTTTCGATCTGCACTTAGATTAATGATTTCTTTAAAACCATTTTTCATATGTTTAACTAAGTTCCAAAATTTATTTGGGTCAGATTAAATTTTTTGAATGATAGATCTGAGCCAGCTCAGCTTACAATTTTTTTATTTTTGTTTTGACTAGTTTCCGGAAATTGGAAAAGCGATTATAGTTATGTCTTGTTTGGTTTCTTTGGTATATTTTATGTCGGCGTTCTTTAGATTTATTAAGTGTAATTAGTTCTTTAGAAAACCATTCAGGGCATTTATTATTTTTACATGTCCTAGTAGGTATTAAGTGATTAATAAAATCACATACCTTGGTTGACAAATATTCGACCATGTCATTCACATCAGTCATATTATATATATTGTTCCAGTTAGTATCTCTTAGGGATAAGAATACAGACAAATAGTTACCCTTAGAATAATCCCTTATTATATAGACATTGTTGCAGTTGAGTTTAGGCGGAAACATCTATCCAAAATAACAGGTTAATACGGGATTAAACCCATCTTCATTTACCAGTGGGTCGTCTCATTTCGTTGGCGAATGAATAAATTCGTTAGAAAATACTAGGTCTAATAGAGAGGTATCATTGACAGTGGTGTTATACTGATATAAATTTAAGTTAGCGGTGAAACTAAGCAGGCATTGGCCTCTTATTTTACAATAATAATGGGATAATTTCTGGACATGTTTATACTTCCAATTTATGCCGGGAACATTAAAATCACCTACGAGAACAATGTGATGAGAATAAGCTGTTAACTTATTCTCAAGAAAAATCAAGTATTTCTGAAAATCTTCAACTTTACTATTTGGAGGAACATAAATACATCCAATAAGAATTTTGTATTGAGTAGTAACTACTATTTCTACCCATATGGCTTCAATATATGGATCTGATTAATCATACCTAAGAAAAGAAAATGGAAAAATGTTTTATCAACTGCTATTAATGTATGTATGTATGTATGTATATATATATATATATATATATATATATATATATATATATATATAT
>PNEQ01079693.1:16164-30479 GCA_003012365.1 Medauroidea extradentata | reverse complement strand
AGTTTGAAATTGCATTGCAAGAGAAAATTTTTTGCAGATAATAATACATTTGTATTTTGTGTGCATTTCGTCAAAAATTTTACTTTCATGAAACGAAAAGACAGCAGAGCAATAGGACATTACATAATTTAAAACCTACAGTAAAATTTTTATGAGAAGTTTGCCTTGGTTCTGATTTTGGAGCGAGTTTAAGGAACTTATTGTGTTCGTGAATACAAATGAATTTTTTCCACCTCAGCCGCTGCAGTTTGGAAACTATTCACGGAAGTTATTACAATAAAGGTACCGAAATTTGTCTCTTCTCTTTATTGTTAGAATATAAAAAATGCACGAGGAACACGTATGTAACGTTTGTAAATTTCTTGAAAAAATAGAGATGTAATTGTTTGTTCATACAAAACTATAAAGATATATTCTATATTTGTTGCATCACGAATGGTATAAATTGATTAGAATGGAATACTGGTTACCAGAGATACATAGTTTTTTTAAATTATGTTTGTAAATAACTAATAGTAAAAATAACCACAACATTAATAATCCAATGTAAACAAGAAACTCAATTCTAAAATATATTCTGAAATGCTTCTAGGAATTTTATAAAGAATGTACACACCCGAAACATTTGGGCTAGTCCTTGTGAAAAATGGTAGACAGCATTTATACATTTCTGCTTGTTTCTGTGCATATGTTGAAACTAATTTGTCACTCGTCAAACAAGATGATTCAGCTGAACAATCAATGAATAATGCCAAAATATAATTTTTCCGATTTATAAAATATATTTTGAATAATAATTATTTACTTTATATCATCATAATTTACTAGACGATAAGATTAAGTTCGTAAGTTATATGAGTGGATATAATGTAGTAACTTTGGGAACATTAAATGTCCTAATATTTTCCTAAATACAGTGCAACATTTCATTTATACTAAGTCAGAAAATGTACATGCTGTGGAAGATAATGCATATATTATACTGCGGAAATATTATTTGCTCTTATGCACTTCATGTGATTTTACACCAACTTAAATGTTTAGGTTTTTAAGTAAAGTAGGCTTAGAACTTGTTATTTGAATTATATATATATATATATATATATATATATATATATATATATATATATATATATATATACACACACACTCAACCTTAATGTCAGCATCCTTGATAAACATGTAAAATAATCGTTACCAAAATTAATTTCTTGAAGTTTTTTCTAAATGAGAAATAATATAGTTATTTATTTTACATAATAATATTTGAGGTTAGCTGACTATGCATAGTATGATGAAAAGAGATATTTACGTTTTTTAAAAATTGCTCTTGACATAAAGAAATAAAGTGTAGCCTATTTTAATTATTAACACTCATACGTTAATAGACTACTCTGTTTTCACAACATTGATGTTCGTTCGTAAACGTATACCAAAACTGAAAATAATGTAAACTGGACGTTTAATAACTGTACATGTTAGATTCTAAAAATTACATTTCTAAATGAGCTAATGTACCTGCAGACAGAAAAAGAAGAGCGCATTAACTTGCAAGTCTTGTTTAAATCCTCCGTAACATTTTCTACGTTGGTATGACATCTTAAGACTTGAAAATTACGAGTGTATTAACCTTGAACAGATAACATTATTAGCTAAATTGTTTACTTCCCGGAAGAAGCACCCATGTGTTACTAATATGTGAGGTAACGTGAGAAAAATTCGTTGGCTGAATACGTACTCAGAACATAGAGTATAACACAATAATACAATTAAATCAATTGACAATTTGTGTAAACATGTACACATCTTACCTTTGAGAAGAAAACAATCCTTAGGGTAGGAATCCCAGCTCTGCTGAATAAAACTTCGATATTATAAATATTTTAAGCAATGAAAACAATCACTACATCAGGACTAAATCTATTAGGTACCCGATGAGATGAAATTCGAATATTGGAGTATGGAGGACACAGTATTAAGAAACGCACGCCGCGACCTAAACTTACAAGACTGTCAGCTGAACCCACAATGTTGTTTCCACGGCTACCGTCATGTGGCCATCAGCAACCGGTTCAAGCACTTCCCCTGCCGGCCGTGACGCTTGGGCGGGATTTCCACTCCCCTCCAGACACTTCCCGAAACCCACCCGGCGCATCCTAGCCATGGTCGTACCGGCCCGCGGCCATCACGTTCTCAAATATCCGGGAAAACATTTTCGGTCATCCTGTCACTGCGTGTGCTGCTTACCTGCGATATGCTTCAGCGCAGGTTTTCTTCTCCTTAATAAACTATCCTTCAAAAAGCGATTCTGCGGAAAGGCTACGAGCAAAAAGAATCTATTTCTAAATTGGCAAGACTTGCTTTTTAAAATCTCTGTAATAATCGTTTTTGTGGCCATCAGTTACAAATTATAGTCTGTGTCATCTAAGTTTTATGCATAATTTGAAAGTTCACTTCTGAGAAATGTGACTGTACACGGTTTGCGGAGACAGTGCTTTTCCAGTCAGCCAGGTAGGTTTAAAGCTCCAAACAATGGAACTGTCGGAAAAATTTCTCAGAAGAGAAATGTCAAAATATGGACAAGTTACATGAAACAGACTACATTATGATTCCTTAATTATGATATAAGTTTACTAGGAAGAAATTTATGTATGTAATATATTTCATAAAAGTATATCGTATGTCACTTTTACGTAATCCGTAAAGAAAAGCAAAAATTAAATCATTTATAACTTTTCGAAACACATTTGTGTTTCTTTATTTTTTCGTTTACTGAGGAAATTAAGCAGTAGCGTAGTTCTTAAACTGAACACAAGTTGTGTTGCTAAGAGTAGTTCAAATAATTACATCTACTTGAAATTCCCGCTAACCTAAATTACAAATTGGTAAGTTTGGACACTGCTTAAACGTAAAGTGGTGAAGGTACACGCATAGCTAATTATCACGCTTGAGTAAAATTTGTTTCGAATAGAAACTAATTTTTTTTTTTCAAACGAAATTTTAAGGAAGCTCAAGGCATGTTTATGAAAGACACGCAGTAAAATTTGTTTTAAAATTCGACAAAATATAAATGTCACAGATTTTAGAGGAAGGAGTTACACTGAAACACACAGTATATATATAACACTTTACTATGAATACACGTAGTTTATTTTGAACATTAACTTTGTACTTTTCGTAAAAACATTGAGACAGAACTGCATTGATGCAAGACGCCACACTTATAAACACACACTTTACTTTATATTATACAGCATTGAAAAGCACACCGTAACATTTGTTTTAATCGTAAACTAAATATTTTTGTGCAAATTTTAAGACAGTATAGTTATGCAAAGTAATACAGTGAAAAACACAGAGTAAAAGTTTCCTCGTGCTAAAAACGCTTACAAATTTTACTCGAATACAGTACTGTTTCTATGTAAATATTGATTTAGCTTATGCACTGTTGCTGAAAATATGCCAAGGCAATCGAAATAAAAAATGTACACTTACCTTAGTTAACTGCAATACATATAAAGTTTCAACTGTCGCTTTCAAGAGTTTCAATTTCATATTCGTGATTTAAATGACGAAGCCTGATGATGAATGTCCTGGTAAACGCAAATTTTCGCATAGCGCTTTAGATTCTACGGATGGAAACTTAGGCAACAACATTTTTAAAAATGTGTTTTCACGATTCCTTTCTTTTTAACTGAAGTCTGACCGTGAAATAAGTTAAACAATCACTTAGCAGTTGCGACAATACTTATTTTTTTCTGACGGTACAGCCAGACCACCAGGGCTTAGTGCTTCAATCCATCCTCCAGAAATATACTGCGACGAATGTTTTCAAATTATTACAACATAGTACAAAATACTAATTTATATAAATTTTGGTATTTCCCTACCATTTGAAGTTGATGAAACAGAATCATTTAGAACATTTGCTGGAAAATTGAGCTACATATCCCGCGCTGTACCTCAGTACTTCTTTATCTTGTATTGAAATTTCAGCCAAGCCCTTGTCATTGACAGATGTTTCACTATTGTCTATGTCACGATTTACACTCACAATGTCTCTGTTTCAGCATTTTTAACCACATTGACAAATATCTGACTAGTTAGATATGGTAGATTTGTTTTCATATTCGACAATAACAGCTGATGAACCGAATATTGGTATTTAATTTCCTAACACGAGCATTCTCGGTCATTACTTGAAATCTGTTGGTGTTTGATTGTCATATGTGTATCCAATATTCAGTAATCTAGAGAACATATTTTCTAATTCATCTTGATTTATGCAACTTGTCATTACAAACTATAGCACTTCAGTTTTTAACAAGTAGCTACACGTTTCCTTGAATTATAACATGGAAATCAATATACCTTTTTGGAATGGCATTATCGCTGTTTTCGGAAATTCTCATTTTTGCGGTAACACTTTTCGTTTCATTAAAAATAATAATCTGTTGCTCTGCATGCACACCAAATGCGCGGTGCCAAGGATTTTTGTAGTCATTAAGAAATCTTGAATTCAAAATATAAGTGTTGCCATATGGTGAGAAAATAACTACGTGGCTTATTTTACTTTTTGACGTACACTTTTCTGGCCATTGCTACTTATACCATACTCTAATGTCCTCAAGCTCAATCTTCTGTTTGTCGTACCAAAGTCCAGAGCAGATATTAATTTCATTGAACGAAAAAACCGTCACATTTTCCAGTGAACTAATCGTTTCCGATTTTTTTTTTTTGCAAATCAGGTTGACACAAGTTCTTTGTACACTTCCTCAGAGTAAACAAACCAGGTAACGAAGTCCCAACTGTTTCAGAGGTAAATATACGCTTTCCAGGAAACTAGAAGCAACGTGATTGTTGCTGCAATGTCACTGTCTTTCCATCTTGCTTGCCTTTTTTTCAGAAGTCATTCTATTTGCTGAACTGTAAAAACAGTTTCAAAGATTTTATGTACCTGAGTCCTAACGGCTTTAGGACAACGTTTATGATTAATTATTAAATGCAACAGCTTTTGCTTTAACTGCGCGCAGTTAGTTTTCATTTCCTTATGCGTATCTCTGTCTTTAAATCCTTATTGCAGGGTGCTTACCTTATTTTTAAGAAATGAAACTTCTTGCTGCAAATTTTGTAACTCTAAGTACTACTGATACTAATTGCATGTGGTGGTGGGCACGTTTTACCTTTCATGTATGATTATGCTAACATGGACGGTAGAAAAGAGTTTTCAGAAAATAATTGAGGCAATGAAAAATTAACGCCGACGTTGTGAGAAATTTTGAATTAGCTAACCTTTTCAGGCTAGGCAAACATAGCAGGCTATATTAAATGTCAATTCATAGCTCTCGCTTTGTAAGTAAAAATAATTTCTAAAAAAATTTCTATGTACTAACCTGTTAATATATGGAGCCAGGCCAAATCGCGATGAGGAAAAAGACAAAAACATTACAAACTGACCGTATTTTGCTGTACACTCCATTCGCCAGGAGCAGGCAAGACCGCGCGGACTGATCTTGTGACGTCACGCCAACCTCCCTCAGTTACCGTTAGCCAGGATCGGTTTCGGCGCCACCTCTCATTCTACTACACTGTAAAATTTTTTTGCACTTTTACAAAGAAAAACCTTGGAAACCCAGCTGCCACAGAAATTCCTTGTAAAACTAAAATGGTTATCCTTGTAATTAAATACAAAGCATATGTTAGTAAAATTGCAAGGACTAACTAACCTTGTAGCTGTAATTTCAATAAGGAAAAAAATAAATTTAAATGTTCATAGTACTTCGTAAATAATACTGAACTTATTTATCAAATAACTTTTGAATAAAGGATGTAAACAAGAGATTATTTTGAAAAAATAAAAAATCTCCAGAGGTCCTAAGTTTCGAACCACTCTCCCCACGCTCAGAAACGACGTATCTTATCCCTAGACTACCGCGACTTACAAACTAATAAAGCTTCATTTATTTGTATTCATTCAATGTAAAGTTCAGTAATAATTTTTACTTTCAAAGCACGCAATTAATATAAATATTAACTTTATTCCAGAAAATGATTTTCATAGGTTGTGATTTTTGCATAAGTAATTTCCGGCGAACTTACGATTTTCGTAGGCTAAGCATTTTTTTCTAAGTTTTTTTTTTTGCAGCAAACGAAATCCTTTGAACGTTATAAACTAATAATTTTACAAGGAATATTTTCCACATTTACAAAAGTTTGTATAACTACGAAGAAGCCTTGTCATGTTTTACAAAATAATTTACAGTGCAGGAACTGTCGGTATAGATACAAGGAATTCCTTTGTAGTATTACAAAGTTTACCCTTGTAACTTCATGAACTAATGATTTTACAAGGATATTCTTTGTACTTTTACAAGGACTTGTACAAGTACAAAGAATACTCTTGTAAATTTTACAAATTTTTTTAGAGTGTAGTCTTGCCTTGATCCAAGCCAACAGGCACTACCCAGCCACAGCCTCATCCCCTGCACTAATAATATGTATTTACAGAGACAAAAACGTGATCTATATTAACACTTGTGTCATCTACGTTTGCATGTAAATTTAAATCGATTTAAAAACACTTGTCGTTTAGAAAATGTTATCTAAAAAGGCCAATTCGATAGGAGTTTCAAAATTTGGGATCGTAACGATTTGAATCGACTGTAGAACAACATGAAAACGTGAAACGTATTAAACACGAATTTAAAGTAAACAAGCACACTCGGCAATTTTAGTTTCGAACTACGGATTTTATGTTTACTGCAAGTGCGTGTTTGTTGCAGATCGTCTGTAGGAATACGTGATGCTCAGAAGTAGTTAAGTTTTATTATAAATACACAGTAATTTCTTTGTCTCCATGTTCAGTTCGTACTGTAGGCCTACTCACATAACCGAATGAAAAATAAAAAGTAAGTAATGTTTATTTATTTCACTTCAGCCGACATACCTAATTTCAGTTTAAACATTTTCGAAATGAACAAATTTTCCCAGATTACTGAAATCGATGTCAATCGTATCCGCACTTAGCTTGCAAACAGGTATTGTTCTCAGTCGGGGTTCAATACTTAATTTGTTTTAAAAATGACATGTAAACATACTATATGTATATGATAATCTCAAAGAAGGTCTCACACACCACTGCTGTAATATTTTGTAATAAAAGCATTGGATCATCTTAGTATCTGCATTTATCGAAATCACTATTTTACTACTCGAGTTATTAAACTTCAACTTTGGTATGCATTTATGGTATTTAACAGTACAAATAACATTAATTATTCCAATTTTCACACATGACGTTTCACACTCACAAACTCATACCCGTGAAATTAGACGTTTCTAAATATGTTAACGGTAATAAAAATGAAGAAACGTTCCGAAATATGATACCTAACAACAGCAATATTTATCATTCATTGTATTACTAAAGAAATTGATTCTATTAATGTGATTAAAGAAAAATATTTAATTTACACTATTCACTTGTACTAAGTTAGTGATTACTGCAAGTTCAAATTGTTAGAAATAATCAACAGTGCATCTCATAATGCAAAAAGTTTACTTTAAACAATGTAACACTTATTTTTTAGATCATTGGTATTTACGTGTCCACGTACGTCTACACAGGTGTAATGGGTTAAGCCGACATTACACGGTATCTGATTACATAACATCGTGTGTAAGGTTTGCCATAGCAGCCGCTAAAGCGGCCGGTGTCACAGAAACAGATTAGACCTGGCAGAGCGAGATTTCATATCAGATTTGCTAATAAGACATGTTCCATTTCCCGTAGCAGAAACAGTAGTATATTCTGTACCAGATCAATCATTTTGCAGCATCAGACGTACGGCGTACTATGCGGCATCTGGCGAAAGCACACTGAAAAAAACATTTGGTAAAATTCCAAAATGTGTAATGGAAGTTTTACACCCATACATTGTATTGGAAATTTATGATACAGAAGTTTGGTACATTTATAATACTTGTTTGGTAGTTATCACATACAAGCATGGGAAAAATACAACACAGGAGTATGGGAGATTTACCATACAAATCTGGTAATCGTGCCATGTATGTATGGTAATGTTACCTGACACATGTATGGAAATTTTAGCATACAGTGATAGAAAATTTACTACACGTGTAATGTAAAATTTCATAACTGTCGCATTGAAAGGTTACAAAACGTGTACAGTAATTCTAAGCCACTGTTGTAGTAATATTACCATACCAATGTAAGGAAATTTTAATATAGCATTATAGAAATCTTACTACACATGTAATGTAACATTTCATAACCATTGTATTTTAAGATTACAAAACATGTTTAGTAATTCTAAGCGACTTTTATGGTAATATTACCACACACTTGTATGGAAATTTTTAGCATACAATGATAGAAAACTTACTACAAATGTACTGTAGAAGTTCATAACCGTTGTACTGAAAGGTTACAAAATATGTATAGCAATTCCAAGCTACTTCTATGGTAAAGTTACTGCACACTTGTTTAGGAATCTTAGCACCCTGATACAGAAACTTTCGTGTACATATAATATTTCTTTGTAATTGTATTGGAAGGTTACAAAACACGTCTAGGAACTTAATGCTTAATGCATGGTAAAGCTTCTAGCCATATGGAGTAACATAGGAATTTTTAATACCTATGTTTGGTAATGTTCTTACTGACATGGATAGAATTTTTATAATAGAACTTGAGTAAGTCATACATACTGTATATACATATACAAAAAATTAATTAAAAATATGTTGAAGCATTACCAAACATACAGAAAAATAATTCACTCTAGATCTTTATGGGAAATTCTTGCAGCCGGCTATTCTTACCAAAAACATATTATAATACACAAAATATTGATATAAAAGACACAACTTAGTCGTTTAGTATTTATTTATTTACAAAAATATTAAAGAGCCAGCTAAACAGTCTTATTAGACCATAGCAGGTAGGCACTTCACTACAAAACAAAGAAACACAAAACGTAACAACACAAGACAGGTGATTAAACATTTTATTTCCATGAGGAATAATACACCAAGTGACATCTACAATAATAGGTTTACAGCGTAAGTAAATTATTGCATCAAATTAACTTACTGTGGCAGAACAGAAATCATTATAAAATATTTACAACTTTGATCCGCCTCTAACAGATTACGTCTAATAATGTTTTGAAACAAAATAATGTTTTATTAAATGGATCAAAATATAAACAAATTTTGTTGACATGTTTAGTACAGCGTTCAATTTCTCTTCCGGACTTACCAGAAGAACAGAAAATAAAGGAGTTTCTACTTATTTAATTTGGAATTTTCAGAGATAATAACTTGTGGATCTCAGTATAATCAAATATTGCAAAAAAAAACATTTTAAAAGAAATAATGCATCCATAACAACTCTTCTTTCTTTTAATGAATGCGTATTATACTTATTTAGAACTTAATTGTAAATAAAACTTGTCTTATCTATGTAATATAATTCATATACTATTTTAAAAACTTTAATCTGAATTTTTTCAAGGCGGTTAGAGTCTGTTTCCATAATGGAATTCCAAACAACAGAGCAAAATTCTAGTTTAGATGTAACTAAAGAATAGAACAAACATAGCAGAGAATCGCTATTAGTAGCTTGTTTAGTGACATGAGAAATTAGACCTACAGTTCTTGATACACTGTTAACTAACATATCAATGTGTTGGTGGAACAATAATTTTGTATCTAACAATATTCCTAGTTCGCGGACAGTTGTCACGCGGTTTATAACGGTCTGTTTAATATGGTAGTTATAAATCAAAGAATGTGTCTTTCGAGTAAAAGTTATGCATTGCATGTTTGAAACATTAAGCTCCATTTCATTTCTAGAACACTTGTTGACATTAGCGTCTATATCTGCTTGTAATTTGAGGCAATCTGCTGCATCTTTGATCACTTTAAATATCTTAAGGTCATCAGCATAAAGTAAAAACTTGAATATTTTTTACACTGCACAATATCATTAACAAAAATATTAAACAATAAAGGAGATAAAGTGCCCCCTTGAGGAACTCCGGAAGATATATAAAATTAAGAGGATAAAATGTTTTCAATTTTAACTAGAAAGTTTCTTGACTGTAAGTAACTAGTGAACCAATTTACATAGCCCATATCTATGCCAAAAGCAGAAAGTTTATTTAGAATTGTAAAATGTTTACAAGTATCAAAAGCTTTACTGAAATCAAAATAGATAGCATCATTCTGTAATCTGGAGGTAGTATCAGTACGGATTTTACTAATGAAATTAAATAAATTAGTAGTTGTTGTTCTTCCAGCCATGAAACCATGTTGTCTACCAGAGATGTGATTTTTTAAATGAAAGAAGAGGTGTTTGTGAATAATCTTTTCAAAAATCTTAGAAATAGTGCTGAGTAATGTTATTGGCCTGTAGTTAGAAGGGTGACATTTATCACCCTTCTTAAATATGGGTATAAGAATGGCAGATTTACAAGAATTAGGAAAAATTCCTGTGGAAAGGTTAGTATTAAATATATTAGCGAGTGCAACAGTGTGCAAAGTGTTGCCTTTTTCACCTTCGAAACCAAATCGAAGAGGCGTGGTGCTTCTACTTCGGCTTGAAAACATCTATAACGACAGTGAAGATCTAAAAATGTTCAGGCCTACTTAAACAACAATAATACATTTAATATGAGTAAATTGACATATGTGTCATTCATATTATCTGAAATTACTATTAACCAAGACAACCATGTTTTTAAATTTATACTATGATACCTTTTCCAAAGAATTTCCCATTAGCTCCAAGCATGGTGATTGGTTTGTACAGTCTATTCCACGAACGAGTGCACTTACCTGACAGTTCTGAAAGTAGTACTTGTAAAACCTCATCCCATGTCAATAGCAACGTATCACTCCGCCACAGATGATGATTACAAACACACGCTCAGCTGACTATCAAACTATTGGTTATATTGTCAAAAGTAAATCATGTGTAATGAGTAAGTATATAGTATCATACACATGCACATATTTACTCTGCTAAAACTGTGTTCCCTCACCCGGTTTACAAATTGAAGTAATAAAAAAAAATAAAAGAGAAGACTTACGTCAAAAATTCTAACACTGATTTACAACATTGTTTTCTTGAACATTCCTGTCTGCAATTATAATTGTAGCCTGCCACATTACTGGTCTGCAGTTATAATCGTAGTCTGCCATATTAACCTGTCTGTAGTTTTCATAGTAGCCTACGTATTGCCTTATTAATGACATTTTTAAAATATTTGGATATTTTTCACGAGAAAAGTTTGAAAATCGGATGTGCAAACAGTGTTTAATGTTTTCGAATAGTTCTCAAAATAATTTTAGAATTTTGCTTAATGCTTCGTTTTCAAAATTACTGTTGCCTTGCATAAAATAAATTAATAAAATAAATAATAATAAATTAAGCATCGAATATTGTATTTTCTCAATAACATAGACGAGTCTTACAAACCAGCTTTGTGCGAATAACAACATCATACTTTTGTAACTTCTCTACTTGCTTTCCAAAAATATTAAGCCAATATAATTTAACACAGGATGATGGCCACGTTTATTATTTATTTACAAATTAAGCATCTTTATTTATTTACACAAAAATTACCTTCTTCAAATGTAGGCTGGGTTACCTGTTAACGTAAAAAACTTCCATTTTGTTCAACGTGCAAAGTTTGTTTATGAATTTGCCGAAAAAACTATCGTATTTTCTTCGCTACTCGCTTTGAATTTTCTTGCTACTGACGAGTCAAAACTGTAGTTTTTTTTTTTTTTCGTTCTATCACGCCACGCCTCAAAGAATACTAATAATTTGTAGCTTAAATTGCACAAAACAATAGATCTTCAGTAAACGGCCCAAATTTCGAAACACACCGTGTGGCGACTCGGCGATATCACTCATATTTTGTGTGAACAACATATGGAAATAAGGAAAGATGTGCGGTTAACGGAGATTAAGGCCGTGCAGCACATCTTTCCTTCAATATGCCGCCTATACTAGTTCACCTTCTGGCCTCTAGGTTCACTGATTACCGTCCCCAATCTTCCAGTACTCATCTACATGTCGCCTGAGGAAGCCGAGTTTTTTTGGCGAAACGGCCCAACGCGTTTCTATGCAGCGAAATGTATCGTCCAAATTGTGTGTGTGTATCAAACTCCATGGTGCCCTGTAAGTACTGTGGATCTGTAATTTTAACATGTAATTAGTTGCCTAGCGGCCTGTGTCTCCCACCATTAAAGTGTTTTTTTGTCGGCCTAGTTATATGCAATCGTCTATGTAATTAACAAGTATAAGAAATAAACTTTGCGGGAAAATAAAATAATTTACACAATTTTATTACAGTTTCGCACAAATTATCATAAAACAATACTCTAAATAATAATACAATAATATACAGTCATGTCGTAGAAGTATGAGTACTTGTTCAGTTATAATAAACGTCTGTTGAACATGCATAGGAAAAAGAATATATCGCTTCATAGCATCACATACAGTTGGTAATAGAACCTTAGAGTAGCTTTCAATGGTCGCAGCAATAGGTTATTCCACCATTTCATGCACATTTTCTTTGTGTAGTGTTTAGCGATAGAAGTGTATAATCTTTGGTGAATGAAATTGTTTACATCTTGAATGATTAATAATGAAGAAACTTGAAATAACTAAAACAAAAGTTAGCAAAACATTTTTGTTTACTGTTTTGGTTTCTGATTTTTAAGTGTTCTGTATATAATTCGCCAATTGAATAATCCGCTTGCGGATTATCGAGAGTCGACTGTATTGTTAATATTTTGTTTCTTATTACAAATTTTGTAATACACTGGCTATATAAATATGTATTTTAAAAATTCTTTACATGTGCCATACTTGGTAACAATACCTTATAATATAATGTTGGGTCCAATAATTATTAATGATGTATTCCAGTTGTCATTCTAAAACCTTTTTACAATTATTTTTGTAGATGGTTTAAATTAAATTTTGGGATGAAGCATTTTTAGATCTCCCATCACTATAATTTTCTGCAAATATTGCATATCAACAACCTCTTTCGACTCAGCTTCGTTTTCCTTCCCAAACACATACTTCTTCATTATTACTGCCCTCTTGATGAAGTAAGAGATCATACAATTAATTTAAATACATTTCCAGGAACGCAGACATATAGTAACAATTACCACTCTCCTGCTGCAATATGGTTGATATTTATATCCGTGCAGCAGCTGCATATTACGAAGAAAACTGGTTATTCAATCATGATAAGTGTAATATATTTATTAGTTGTCTATACTTATTGGCGGAGAATTGAATGAAAAACATTTTTGTACTCTTTCTACACTTTTTTAAGCATTGGCTGGAAGAGGGTTCACAACTCCATCTGAGGAAATAAGGATTGTCGAATAGTAATAAAATAGATGCTGAAACACCAGAAGTTTGTAATAGTAATCCACAACACTACGGATATTTTAGCTTGATATCCCAAAATACAAGGTCGTAGGTACTTAGTTAATTAATTGTGTTTAAAATAATGTGGTGTGGACTGCTTGTTATGTCTAAGATCTTGAGAGACTAAGAGTGTAATGAGCATGTAGCCTATAGAGCAACGCCGGCGCAGCTAACTTAACGATGAAAAGGGGTTAAGCACCAAGCTCACACTACTCATGAGGAAACTGTGTAACAAACATGACACTAAAATTATTATGTACATTATTATTGTAATGAAATTAGTTCTCACCGCTGAATCCATTCCAGTGTGCTGTTGAGTCTCTGCGGGTAGTTGTAACAATATACATAATAAAATGAAAAACTTGTCAAAAATCCTTTCAGCACTGATACAGGCTCGAGCAATGCACACTTTTCACAAACTACCACACATCGTGCATCCTCATCAAAAAGAGAACGCCCTGGAAATCAAATAGACAAATTGTAAACTACGATATGCCGAACTTCACAAATATACATATTCTATCAGTAAAAAACAATACAAAACACTACTATTACAACAGATACATTCATTTGCTTCAAAACCTGTATTCCTTTCTTAATAAAGACTGCAAACCACCCTGCTCATCACATGCAAAGTTCTAGTGAAAAAGTTTAATTCCACTGGATTTTCATAAACAAGCTGCCCCCCTCTCCTTTTCCGATTACCTTCTTTTAACGTAGATTGTCTGTTAAATTCTGTATTTAAATTGTCAGTATGTACCGTATTTACTTGAATGTAAGCCCCCCCCCCCCCCGCGAATCTAAGGGCCGCCTCCCCAAT
>PNEQ01079693.1:0-16064 GCA_003012365.1 Medauroidea extradentata | reverse complement strand
ACAAAATAAACATACTACACTGTAACCACATAAAGATATTAAGAAGAATTGGGTGAATGGAGGAGAAAAAATTATCACAATCGCACTTATCTAAAAAATTATAAAAAAAAACATTTAGCTACGCACCTTTCATTAGAAGGAGTGGTTGATCAACGTCTCCAAAAATTTCTTATTGTCTCTCAGAAATTGCATCCTGGAAGAGAATTACACCATGATATAACCATTAAGTCTTAATTTTTGAGTCACCGTGTGCTGTAATAGAGAATTTGTGTGTGTATGTGTGTGTGTACAGTAATGTTAAATTAACAGATATTACATACCAAAAATATTTTTAAGCCGTGCGAAAGATGCTCTTAAAACCAAGACACGCAAAGCTGCTATGTTTATACGTATGCTGTAAGTAAATCTAACTGCGAGTATATTATATATTTTTTTACTACGTTTTTGAGTGGGAGTTTAATATTTGCTGATTTAGCAACATATATATATATATATATATATATATATATATATATATATATTTTAAGAATACTCTTTTGGATAGGCACAAGTTTTGAGAGCTTGTGTTGATCTATGTACTTTTATAACAGATTCTGTTACCTTTAATTAAAAAAAAGATACGTAAAAGTATAGCATATTTGCTGGTATTTATTATTACAACCCCACCCCTCTCCAACCGTATATTTGCCACACACATAGAACATTAATTCACAATATGTTACTGCATATCAATGAAGTTGTATAACTAACCTACATTAATAAGTAACTATTCTAGGAATGTATGAAAGTATGTAAGAAATCATACAATAGGTAGTTGCTTCCCCATACAATATTTGTGACCGCTAACTATAGAGCATTTATATTAAAAATTTTAGTTCTTGCAAACATATGCAACTGCTTATAACTGTAAATTCAGAATGGTTTCAAACCTATATACTGTTCAAAGCCGGAATCACATAGCCCCAATGTAGCACGACACGACAATTGCAGTGAACAGTCAATCACAGACAAGGCGAACACGACGAAAACTGTCGCCAACCAGCAAATCTCGATTAGAAAATAATTATATTATTGGCGTGTCGTGCAGCACAGCAAATCATGTGTACAACATGATAAAAAGAAATAGTCCGATGAACATTCTCGTTTTGAGGAATGCTAGGTTAATAGAGAAATTAGTTTGTTACGGTTGTATAAAATGTGTTGAAATGCGATAGCTGTTTTAAGAATTGTTTATTGTCTAAATCTGGTGTCACAATCAGTAGCGAAGTGTTGAAATACCCTACAATACAGGAATCAACAATTTAATTGAGTCACCAGAGGCTATGTCAAAATATACCAATGAATATTGATGCGGCACATGGGAATTTAAACTTTACATAACATTGCTAACATTGTTTAGGTTATGCTGGAATCACATTAGTGCAACGGACGCGGAGCGAAGGGCGCGTTGCGAATAAATGTTTCGTCACCTAATCGGCATAGAGATCTCCATTACGCCAACGCGAAATAATTCTCTTGCGCAACGTGTTTTCTGAGTAAAAAATATTTCTATTTTATTTGTGTCACGTTCGCAATAAAGCTGAATATGAAATTAAAATGTTTTGCTCTAATGTTAGTTGTACTAGTAGGTTGGTAGTAAATATGGTTTTATTTTTTATTTACGTGCGATTTGTCTATATTATTATGCAAATAGTCATCTTGTGTAACTTGTGAATATATTTTCACACGTGGAATGCTATTGGCAATAAAAATATATTATCAATAAACAGAGAAAATAATAAAATAACGTAAATATTAGTGACTGTCGTCCAAGATGTTAGTATGTAGTGGCAAGAAATTAATCGCAAATAATATTTTGTTTGTAACTGTCACGAGCGAATAAAACTAGTGTTCACATTAATGAGAAAATTAGTGTCACACCGCGCTATTGTGATTCCAGCATCGATGTTAATGCTAGCCTTTCACCTGGACATATGCATCCTCTGTTTGAATACTTAAGGAACTTATCCTCTTCAAGTCTCAAAAGTACACCAAATTGTTGTGGCGTCATGCTCACGTATCTATATTTATTATTAGTTACAGTGTTAAAAATATATAACAACTGTAATTTGTAAATATTTGTCTTGTCATACTCCACGCATCAATTGTTTACATTATGAGTGAAGAAAATAAACAAACTTCCAATTGTATTTCCCGCCTTGGCCTTAATACCGGCAGTATTAGGCAACCTAACAAATATAAATTCCCTTCCGGCACTTGCAAATAGCGCATTCTATATGTTCTCAAACACACACATATGTCGTATAACGAACTGTAGTCACAAAGAAACGTTTATTGCCATGCTCTTCCTGCGGTTTTCGGTGCCGTGTCGCGCTTGTCGGGGCTATGCGATTCCGGCTTAACACTAATACTATCCCACTTTTATAAACAAAAATATTGTACCTGAAACAGGGACTATTGAATTGACAAATGTACAGTTTCAATCATTGTACATATATATCTGCACTGAAGTAAATATTAATGGAAGATTTGCTGAATTTCTACAAGAAATATCTTTCAACCAGATTAATAGTTAACATTTTCACGAGTGTAATATCTTTGGCCAGAAAACAAATTTTAGCAATTAGGAATTATTTACTCTTTTCTTACTGCCAACGTAAACAGGGGCAAGTCACTGGTGGTTTCTGTTTGTCTATGCAGAGAGGAGCAGCATTGCATTTAAAAGTATGATTCAAAAGTGCTCACTTTAGCTAGATCAGCCTAAAACAGCAATAAAAGACTGATTTCCTACAAGGATAAACATTCCGTCACACGATTTTGTAATCATTTTTCTTGTACTTCAGGGAAACTGTAAAATTGTTTTTTTATGCTGATGTATGGAACTTGTATGGGTAGCTACAGTAAACTGCACACAATGTATACATTTTTTTAGATTTACTGCTGTGCTTCCTATGCACACAGATTGCAAAGTACTAATATGCAGTCTTGTCCATGGTCACCACGCAAGAAAAATTTAATTTTGGTAGCAGTTAATAAAATTAAATTTTGTTAATTCCTTAATGGTTCGTAGGGTAGCACATCATTGTACAATACATATGAAAGGAAACAATGAAAATTAATTAAATGTGTTACAATGAAGACAACTGCACACTTTTAAGACAATGTTCATCTATGTACTCACCAATTAACATTACGCATAAGTGCTAAACAAAAAAAGCTGGTTTTTCTTTAATTAAAAAGTGCTTTTCAAAGTAATTTTTTCCGTTATCCTACTAGTTAAATATACCTGTCCATGCCAACGGAATGTACATCATTCTTAGTAAAATTATTATTGATTTCTGTTTTCTATGCACAATAATAGACGTTAAAAACGAACTACTGAAAATAAATGTGTACAAAAACTTACCTCAACAACTCTAAACAGCAAATCCTGATCTTCACCAAAATATGTTACTAGAAGGGGAAATACAGCCAAAACCTTTGGCAAATCACTTCGTAGGCTTTGTGCAGCTACAGAACTCTCTTCTAAGACCTTTATTATAGTAGTTAATACCTCAGGATTTTTATTCTTGTCATTTGTAGGTCTTTTCCCTTCCACACAATTTTTAAGAAAGAAAAAATCTGCAAAATCATTTGAGCAACACTGCTGTGAAAAGTTACAACAACATCTTTCCCCAACAAAGTTGAACAATGAGCTAGGAAATGGTCTTCCACTTGCAGGAAAGGCCATTCTCTTATTACAATGTTCAAGTTTCGGGTTTTTGGCCTGTGATTTATAGCCACGCGTTGTGATGGGTGTGTGTCCTTCATCAGTTTCTCAGTCCCCTTTTCACCAAGTGCAAATGTTAAATAATCATTGATAAGTGTTTTCTACTTTTACTTAATTTATAAATTTCTTAAAATTTTAGTAAATGTGATGATCATAGTGTTACTATATATAATTTACATGTATATGTTACGCTTCTTTATTAGATATTTTGAATGCACTGCTTTCACTTTTACATTTTTGGTTATGGTACTGTTCACTGTTCACTGCTTAAAGTTTTTACTTGTGATTTGGCAAGTTTCTTCAGCCAACAGCAGTTTAACCTGCTCTCAAGAAGGGTAACCAGGAGATGATAGAGAAGCTGCTCTCGAAACTCTTTGGACACTTGAAACCTTTACTCGCTTCCTGAGTGAACAACTCAAAAGTTGAAATTTTGTACTACTCATGCTAACCTCGAGACAATATAACCACCATAAGGAAACTGTTTACCCATCACTCGTCAACATTATTGTGTAATTCAATATGCCAGTTGGTGGAGGGAGGGAAATCAATAGGCCTACAGTACAGTGAATTTTTTCTTCTCTTCCTTTTCACGTCACTCTCAATTTCAAAAACTCAAAATAGTTTGCACATAACTGTTTGTTTCTAAATTACCATTTAATTTTTATAAATAGCTTGGCTTCAAATATAAATGTGACTAAGCTAACGCAAACATGTGCACATATTTGTTAGCTACACTGATTTGATGTAATATACTGTATTACTGCTGAAATTACAGACCTTGTATGAAAACACGTAATAATTTACAGTGATTTACGTAAGTAGCTCAATACAACTACATATTATTAGACAGTGAGTTTGATATATGTTCTTCATGTAAAATAATTATAACACGAGAAAAAAACATATCTAGTTATTCAAGTAGTGTTCATAAAAGTATTGTTATCTTCATAAATTCGTATTTCTAACCATGTTTGAGCCCTCAGCTGTATAATCAGTCAGTTACTCAAGAGGTTAGCAGAGATAGAGAAAATTATCATCTTCAGGAAATTAAACAGTGTCATTAAAATTGAGTTTTCAAATGTTCAGTAAACCACCAGACCCTATTTGCTTGAGTGATCGAGCAAAACTGGTCATGTGACTGATCAAACCAACCTAACCTAACAACATATTTGTGCTGGCCTAAATGTAGTTGTGTGCAACATTTATTTTATGTCTGTTGCACCTATAGGATGATATAGTTTGGAAATATCCTCCTTTGTAATAGTTTCACTGAAGTGATTTATTTTGTACTGCAACAGTTTAATGAAGGAGGAATTTATAATTATATATTCGAAACTGTTTTACAACACTAAGTAATAACTCTATTTTAAGAAATTAATCCTATACCTTAATGTCGAGAGACCCAAATCAGAATAGGAATGTGTTTCTGGGATTAAATAGTTTGACGCACAAGAGTTAATTTATAAAAATGCTAAAAACTTGGCGGGAAAAGTAACGGACAAAGTAACTGACAAAATGTATTAAATAAAATTCATACAAAAATGATAACTGTGTGTATTCACAGAATTGTTTACGATGACTGCCATCACACTTTGTCATTGCTGTTAAGATGTGATTTCACTACCATATTACAGCAACTGCAACAATGTTTGTCATTTAAAACTGTGACATATTTTCAAATAAATACATTAAATTATTAGTTCTTGTCATAAAAACCAATTACTAATTGACCCTTTTGGCCTTCTGGTCTAGGCAATAACTGAATCCATAGTTGCAAACATGATGTCAAAATATATTTTATGCAAGTAATAAATAGAATGATTAACGCAAATACTAAAACAAAGCAGTTAACATAGTTTGATAGTTTTATAATTACTCATGATAAAGTTAACCATACATGGTGACGGTATTTTGAAAGCTGAGTATTACATACAATTTTGTGTACATACTGTATTGGCGGCTCACATTTGATTTAAAGATAATACAAATAGTTTTATAGATTCAAAGTGTTTAGTAAAATCATTTGGAAAGCTCTTGTAGAACAGAATGTCAAAGTGGATCGTCTGGACAGTGCCCAATTTAGACGTATGTTTTCTCGCCTCCAAAAAGTGAATTGACCTAACTCAATCAACTTCTGCTCTCGAGCAAGGTAAAATTGTGTTATCCTATATAACAATGAACATAAACTTCTGAGAAAAAAGTAGGCCTACCTAAACGTTCAAAACATAACCAAAACAACAACTGAGCGAAACTGTACACAATATTCAAAATAGCAAAGCAAGAAGCACTAGGGTTTATCAATATAATGAATGTTATGTACAGGTATGTGACAATGAACAGGGAGCTGCTCAAGTTTGAGAGATACACTTTATTTTGTTCTTACTATATATATTCCAAGTAATTCCAATTGTCCGGTACTGCGTAATGCTGCAATTGCAATAGTGTGATGGACGTGACACAATGGTGTAACATATTGCTAGTTACAGCCCCAGGAGCATTTATTCTATTACGTTACGTATTTAGTCTGCATCTTATTTCACGTTGATGGATATTTTTGTGCTTAATTAATTAGTATTCTTTAGCGTGTTGAAATGACTGACGTAGGTTTAATTTTATATGGACTGCATTAACATACTAATTTACAGGCTTATTTTAGTAGAGTAGTTAAATTGTATATCTCGGAGTAATTACTAGCAGTTTTTTTTTATTGTGCTATGTAAATGAGAGGGAGTCGTATCTATGTGTTTTGAGCAAGACGCTCCAGTGGAGTTTTTTTTAATGGACTGGTGTGTTTTTTAGGGGAGAGGTCGAGAAAACCCGGCAGCAGAGAGGTTTGCAAGAAATCGAGGTGACATTGAACTGCGCTCACCGCAGGAAGACTTCAGCTAAGTCACGACTCTCATTAATACAGAGCCTGTACCTCGCACACATATTCGCCATGATTAGTTTGCTGTTTGTTTTGTTTTAGGGCATGGATTGTCCTTGAAAAAAAAATTTTTCACCTTACGATACCCTTTGATTAAGACCACATTGCTCTACGCCATTTTCTTTCTAGTCGAGGCATATGTAATTTTTTTTAATTATCATCATTTTCTTCTGAGTTGAGACAGTTTATCGAAACTTTAATCCTTTGCATCTGCACTCAGTTTATTGTAAATACACTATAGATTTTCAAAGATATTTTTTCATGTAACAGCTACAGGAAACAGTGAATCAGTTAATGTAGTAAGTTACTTACTTTATTCACGTATTTTGTTTTAAGACTGTGAGGAATATTTTTCATCATAAATTTGGTCCAGAAAGTTACCAGGCTGTGTATTTCTTTCGTAGCTAGTTTAGTACACGCAGAGTTTCTGCATGCAAAAATTACAGGGACGCCAGGCGAACTCATCCGGAACATCAGTGGTAAGAATTACTGGTGTTTTCTGAGCCCTCCCCAGAACTCTAGTGTCACTTCACACAGCACAAAGCAATTCAAAAATTAACCCTGGGTTTACTCACCATCCAATTAACATTAACATCGTACTTATCAGCAGTTTAATACATTACATTACAATGGCCACGACACAAAGTAACTTCTCAGCCAATCAGCATCAAGCCTTTTATGTTAGCTTGACTAAAACTGTATGCCAACACAATTCCTAAATATAAAGTATTTTATCTTATTCGCAGTACACCTGAAAAGTGGAATTTAATTTTGTACCAGAACGTTGGTGAAACTATAAGTTAATAGTAATTCGCATTTTATTAGATTTGCACAAAATTTTTGTACATACAAAAAATAAATTATAAAATTTTTATGCAAATGTGTAATGGTAACTGTATTTTCATACATAGAATGACTGTCGATATGGAAAATATACCTACATTAATAATAAAAAAATTATAAAATAATGTAGGTAATCATTAGTCATTCCACAACAGGTTAGTACCCGTAACTTATGTAGTGGCAGGGAACTATTAACGTCTAATAATATTGTAGCATTTGTCGCGAGGAAAACAAAATTACTGTACACAAAAACGAGAGTCCTTAGTGTTGCATTGTGCCCTTTGTGTTTCGTTTTCTGCATTGATGTGATTCCAACATAATACACTGTATTTTTATTACAACCCTGCATGTTAAAAATATGTTCAACAATAATATTAAATTACCTACTACACTTTGCTGTTCATAAAAACCGGCCTACGCGCAACTGAAAAACGTATGTTATGGCCAACATTAATTAAGTACTGTTATTACCACTAAAGACAAAACTATAGTCTACTGTAATAATGTAGACCTATTAAACATTATAAATTTAAAATTTTTCAGAGCGTTTGGCCCCTCTCCAAGATCTCTCTTGCTTCACCACTGGAGCAAGTATGTCAACATTATTCCTGCATCAATGCTCACAGATGGAGCGCTAATACGTTGCGCAACTGTTCTTTAGGCAGCAAACTCAGTTGTAGAAAAACCGTCGTGCTTATAACACGTGTTTTCGCGGCGATAGCTGTGCGTATTCAGGGAGTATTTGACGGTGTGGAGTACATTTGATACTTGCTAGTGAAAATGTTTGACTGCGTTTTAGTGGCGTATGTAGTGTGTGTTTTATAGACTTTTTTTTAAATTTATAACTCTCGTGAATAATAATTATTAGTTACATTTCGCTGATTGTTACACAGGAGCGAATACGTTACGCGTACAACGTGAGTTGAGAGATGTCGACACATGTACCTCGACAAAAAGGGACACATTC
Organism: Medauroidea extradentata; assembly: GCA_003012365.1. NCBI lineage: Eukaryota > Metazoa > Arthropoda > Insecta > Phasmatodea > Phasmatidae > Medauroidea > Medauroidea extradentata. The sequence goes on along the minus strand of PNEQ01079693.1, from coordinate 7,559 downwards.
ATCATTTACTGATCGTGGCGAAGGAAACATAACCACCATCGAGTTAAGTAAGTAAAAACTTTTGTTTAAGATATTTTTCTTATTATTTTAGTAAAACAAGCGTGCACCATGGTATCGTAGTGGTTGTGAGCGATATTTATGACGTTTTAGTTACGGTAATATCTGCCTAACATGCATACGGCATGTATTAAATATTTATTTCTTTTGTAGCTTTGTGCGACTTCTACTGGCGTTAGAATGTGTTTAAATACCGCTTAAAATGGCTACTGAAGACGTGTAGCATCGATACATAATGCGTACAACGTGAATTAAAAAATGTTACGTATTTTGTACACCTGCATTTCAGTTTAAAATATTTTTAATGTAGTTTTCTAGTATACTAGTGCAGAAGGAAAAGCGCATGCATTTACTACGATATTTGCTTTCTACGCTTTCAATTCGTGCTAGAACGAGTTAAAATAGCTTTTATTATTGTGTATTTACATCGTTATTATGAATATTTTGCGTTCGCGAATTCCCAGATTTTCACGTCCCTTTACCGCTATAGACTTTTTAAAATGCAGGCGTTTTTATTACTGGTGGCTATTTATTTCGGTTTTATTTCATTGACATTACTCTTAATAATACAGTTCGGCTTGTTATTATTATTAATTTACGTATTTTTACCCCACAATTTCCCTGATCTTCGTAGCCGTCCCCACTATTGAAATGGTAGAATGTAGGCATAATTATTAATCGCGAATACTAATTATTGTTATTATTCGATATAATTAATCGTAATTAGTACATTTCTGATTTTTTTGTTAATTTTCGTATGAGTAGTTACTTTTGATATTTAGTTATTTTTCAAATGTTTGAACTGGTTTAAATACATTTTAATATATTAAAAAATACACACTGCGATTTTACAGTACTAAAAGAAACATACTATAATTTCGACACACGAATATTGTAAACACACTCTAGGCCTGAACAATTTCACAAATACACTAGTATATATTAAACAGATTTAACTTACCTTGTAAAGCGTTGATTTCCCAGATTTGTACTATACGACCTACAGTGTACTATACATTAAAGATTTCACTGATTGCTATTAAAATTAAAACATACAACACGTGCAAAAAATCAAGGAGGTTAAGGTTACTCATTTTTTTAATGTGTAATGTGGCCTTCAGCGTTAAGTGCCCGCGGCCAACAGCTCATCTATAGATGCGAAAGAATTCTTTATTTTCCAGTCTACATGTTTTAGGATAAGTCATGATCTTGAGGATAAGATACAAGGTTAAGGTTACAAAACAGCTTCTGGATCCTGACTGCTGTGTTCTGGCCAACCTTGCCGACGTCTTTGATTGAGCTCTTGTTGGGTCACACATATTTTGTTGCTGGTTGAAACTGCATGTTTCGCGGTATTCAGTCATTGGCAGGTGATTAATCAGCACATCGTCGTGACCGGTGAAAAACCTCCTATGTGCAAAATGTAAAAATTTTCAGGAAAGTAAAAAAAAAAATTAAAAAAAACAAGATCACATATTATTATTAGTGATTGGGGTATTAACTATAACAGAACTACATACACATATTTCATTTGTATTAGTCTGTAGACTTAAGTACACCGATGACACATAGGAGGTTTTTCACCGGCAACGACGAAATTACATTAAAATCGAGGGATTCCTCCTGTGATGGTTCACAATGTAGATATGCTCGGGACAGCATGTCTGCAATAGACTGTTGCTTGCTTGGCAAGTAAGATACCTTTAAATAATATATCAACAATTTCAAAGCATGCATTTGCAATCGTGCAGGCACTTGTTTGTGATCTTTCTTAACCTTCATCTCCAAGGGTTTATGGTCAGTTTTAACATTGACTTCTCTGCCGTACATAAACTGATGAAATTTACTACAAGCAATTACACTGGCTAGCATTTCTTTTTCTGTCTGAACATATCTAGTTTCTGTTGCTGTGACAGCCCTAGATGCAAATGCTACATGTTGATTGTCCTGCAGCAAGCATGCTCCAAGATCATCTCCGGAGGCATCTCTGTCTATTACAGCAGCTTTACTGTGATCAAAATATTGTAAGACAGGTGCACTAGTTATAGATTGCTTTAGGAGTAGAAGTGCATTTTCATGTTCTTGGTTCCATTCCCATACTACATTTTGTTTTGTTAGGTTTCTCAACGGGACTGTAATGCTATATAAATTAGGAATTAATTTAGCTACACATCTTGCTAGACTTAAAAACCTAATGAGTACAGCCTTGTCTATGGGCCTTTCTAATTCTGTTATGGCATTAATGTATGTGTCGTCTGCATTAATAACTTCTTTTGGAAAATATCTGACCCATGAATCGTACCTTTTCCTCCTTATACTGCAACTTAGGACTATTGAACTTGGTATTATATCACCTAGCCCTCTCTAACACCTTCAGAAGTGTTACATCGTGCTCTTTGTCACCTTTTCCACTGCATATTATGTCATAGAAATACGCTTATAATCCAGGGATGTCATCAAATACTTCCAGACATTTTTGAAAGACCTCAGTGGCTGATTATATGACCATAGGCAGCCTTCGCTATTAGTAACGCCCAAATGGTGTACCAAATATGCATAAGTCAGAGCTAGCTTGCTCTATTGGTGTGTGCCAAAATCTATTTTTTATGTCCAACACAGTGAATACAGTTTTACCGAGTAGTCTACATCTTGTACTGTGAGGATGGGGTAATGTTTCCTGTTTGATCACCTCATTGAGGCGATAAGGGTCCAAACATAACCGTGGATCTCCATTACTTATTTCTGCTATGACTAGGTGGTTAACCCATTCTGTTGGCTTGTCGACCTTCGCAAATATGTCCTCACTTTCAAGTTGTTTTAATGTTTGTTTCAGTTTTCCCAGCAGGCTGAATGGGATTTCACGTGTGGGTGCAACTACCCCTCTGGATCCCTCACCAACTTCAATGTGGTGACCGGTTGGGAACCTCCCTATCCCTGTAATTATGTCACTTTATTTGTGGACAAAGTTATCTCTGTCACATACGTACACTGTACTGTCAACGCTCTTTAACAAATTTAATTTTGTACACGCATCTAATCCTAATAATGACATGTGCCCTTCAGTATCAAATACTACAAATGCCACCTTCACTACCTTATTCTTCTTTGTTTCGCAATAGATGGTAACCTTTCCCTGGGGTTTGAGACTAAAACTACTATTGCCATAAGCTGCGAGTGTCAGTTGTGCCTCTTCAAGCTTCAAGTTATTATTTACACTGGCATTTATTTTCTGGAAAATGTTAAGGGGCAAAACATTTACTTTAGCCCCCGTGTCCAACTTAAAGATTACAAGCACGCTACCCAACGGAAATTGCTTTGTCCACTAACACTCGATTGAATCTACTGATTTGATTTCTCCTGTACATACCTCGCTGTTCACCCAGGTTTCTGGATAAGGGGTACCTACCACTATTAAGATAAGGAAGAAGGTCTCGTTGGATGGTCCTTCTTCGTCAGACGACTTTTACGCCTGGATTTCATTCAAGGCATTTCTTAATGGGAATCGGGAAATGCACACTCTAGTGAAGTGATTTAGCTTCCCGCACTTCTTGCATATTTTGTTATAGACTGGGCATGTGGAATATTTATGAACCCACCCTCACTTAAGGCATGTTGCCTCACTACAACCACTAATATTCACTCATGAATTTGATGCACCATTTTCACTGCTGCACCTCTGATGCCCTATTGTTCGAGCCCTCGCGACGCTGTTGTTGATGTTGGTCGTAACAGCATTCACTCCGTTCCTCCCTTGTAAAGCTTGAGATTGCGCTTTGCTAGCTTCCACTGCTCTACGATTGTCGGCCGCTCATTGGATTGGCAATTCCGCTTCACGAAATAGGCGCTCACTCACAATCTCGTCTCCAACACCCAGTACGATTATATCCCTTGTCATAGTTTCCTCATCTTGGAACGAACATGATTTAGCTTTAGTTTTGAGTTCAGTCAAGTAAGCATCGAATGGCTGGCCTTCTTTTTGTGCTGTGCTATAAAAGACGACTCGTTCATATACCTCTTTCTTCCTGCCTCGAAGTGCTGTGGCAGTCTTTAGGACGTCTTTGTCGTTAGGTGACGTGTATTTGAAAGTATTGTTTACCTCGATCCCTTCATCACCTATGCAATTGAGTAGGATGGCTGCTATGTTTTTTCCGGTTTTTCGCATGCTCCTGATGCTTCCAAAATACTTCGAATTTTTTACGCCATCTTGCCCAGATATCCGCTGCTTTATTGCCATTAAAGCTGAGAGGTTGCGGCGGGCGGAAAAGTGTTACCATTGTATGACTTGCATGTGCAAACCACTTCTGACACCATGTAGTATTTATCAGTAGTTATGAATAAACAGCCGTTCCAGAAGTTCACATATTTTAATACCTGAAAACGTGTCGTTACACTGATACATAATTACTTCACATACCATGTCAATCAAGCCACTGCTGCTAACAACCTCACATGATATGTCCCTATCACACAATAAACACTAATATAAATTTACAACTTATAACATCTTATTACAAATGTCTTTCAAAATATTAGAGCAGGAAGTAATTACGTATTCGAAGGGTAGCAGTAAGTTCGTACTTCTGTTCGCACCCATTATGACTGGTGAAAGACATTTTGTTATGTGCTGGAAAGGGATCAAACCTAGACCGACATTTTCAGTCTCTCAACGACATTGTACTTGCAGGAAAGGTTTTAAAGGCGAAAGCTGATGATGTTAGGACACATTCGAGGTACTTCGCAGTGCCGCCGGATGCAGATAATTTTCACAGTAAGGTTCTATTGTCTGATAACTGTGCTGAGATGGAAAGTAGCATAGTTGAGTACCATGCTGATGAATCGCAGAGTTATATCGCAATGGTCATGAGTAATGTTCCAATAAAGTCCTGTTACATTTCAAGAATAACTTCTGATCTATTTGAAATAGAGCACTGTGATTTGTTTTGAAATGTTTTGCAACAAAGTGATTTCTGTTTGCAGCAGTGTTTATTTAATAAAAACGGCAAGTCATCTGGTCTTCGGACAAAAGTATCGGTGTTACGCAAATTTTGCCAACAAAAAGAGTCTCAGGCTTTGATTTTGCATATCAAATGACTCATCATTTACATTTAATCATATTCTGCAACAAATAAAAAATGTTTAATGATTGAAAAAAAAAACATTTTAAAACAATCTTCAATGTCCCGTGTCAAATAGTTTTGATGTAATACATTTCTGAAATGTTAACAGGACTTTACGGATAACCTGAAGATGTAACCAGTTAGGTAGAGCAAAGAAAACATTTTGCTCCTAATTTTCCCATGTTTATGTAGAATGTACACCATTATGTATGTCTTCCTATTAGATTATTATTTTACTTTACTTTTTCTTTTCATTTGGTGTGCATGAGAAAAGTAATTAAGTCCATGGACTAAGCATGTTTTGGTCCACATATTATACAGGCTGTCATTATAGAATCGGTATAGGATATAAATGATTTCTGTTGTACACAAATCATTGTGTCTTTTCTTGCTGTTTTTGGCATTTAATAAAAATGCACTAAGAGAATTTAGGGATCCTACTCTTCAATTAAATCTCCTAATAGTACAGAGGTAAACACACATAGATTGTTTACAATAGTTGGCCTACTATGTAATAGTTCCTTCTGGGACAGAAGCCAGTGTGTGGTGCCCGCCCGAGTGCGGCGCCCCCAGCCAGGTTAGATGTCCTTGACCTTTAACCTGTCCTTGACATCAAGATCACCGAGTGTCAAATTACCAAAATTTTCCAAAATTTCGAAAATTTATAAATTTCCAATTTTTTTTTAAATTTGTAAAATTTACAAATTACAAAAAATTCCGTATAAGTTCCTGAAAAAATGTACCTCCATCTTGTTTCTGTCCACCATTTTGTGGTTTCTTCCGAGTCTTTCAAAACATTTTTCGATTTCGCATTCCATCCAAACCCCAAACATATTAAATAAATAATAAAAGCCAGTTTATATAAAAATTTATTTAATTACTCACCGACACGTCTTAACCGAACTAGCTCCAGCGACACACCGACTCCCTCCAGCAACTTTCCCATGTATACATAAAGTCACCATATCCCCTCTCCTATTATCACCTCCCCTAACTACCAAGAAATTTAATTGGCTGTTAGTCACATGATGAATTCGCCCCTCCCTATCCGCTACTTTAACCGCACTTTCATATCCTTCGTTTAAACAATACTTCCTTTATAATTCTCACTAAACAGGCATGACATCTATGTCTTCACATAGCAGCTAAATGACCCTGAGAAGTTATGACCGTCGATTGAGACTATGTATTGAACATCAATTTCAAAATTAATCGAAATTTTTGTAAATAAAATTACTGTTAAAATAATTTTTAACAATTTATTTTAATGCCATTAGGGGAAGGTCGTACAGTACCGACCACCCTAATGTTTTGGACTGTAACTTGTGAAAGGTTGTACAAAGTAAGTTAATGTAACAACCATAATTAAGCTCAGTTAGAAGTATTTAAAGGACGGCAAGTCATTTACCTTAAATTAAATTAATAATATTAATTAGTTACAAAAGTAAAAAGGACTTACTTTTCGGATTTTTAAAATTTGTCGTCCAGTACCGACCAGTCTCTCTTTTTAATCATTTAAGAGCTTAAATTACTAACAATTATAAAAATGTTGACAATTTTACTCTAGTAATTAAAAAGTACAAATATTATAGAAGTAAATTATATATTAACGAAATAATAATGTTAATGCTATTACAACACAATATTAGAAATTCACTGGAACCGAGTTTCGACATGTTTGTCCAGTGCCCTTTAAGCCCGATGTTTACAAACATCACATGTAAAATGGGTAATATTTTTTTACATTCGACATGTGCCCAACCTTGACATTTGATGCACTGCACCCAGTCTTCTTCAAAAGATTCTCGACAAATTATGCACTCTGTGATCTCGTTTGTAGAATTTGGAACACTACAAACTTCAACAAAGTCCAATTTCTTAACATGCTTATTTGATGTATTGTCCCCTATTTTCTTTTTTATTTCTTCAGAAGTACCTGTCTTCTTTGCTCTCTTGTCTTTTGTGTTTCTTCGTAGTTCTCTTTCAGCCTTTCTCTTCTCTGCTTTGAGTGTTTTCTCTTCAGCAAGTTTCTTTTTTTCCTCAAGCTTGTCTTTGTAAGGTGTCGATGTAAGGATCTCAGATTGCTCTGTTCGTTGTTTTCTTCTTTTCCCCTTTATCTCGGAAGAATAATTTGCTGGAGAGATATGTGCAAGGATTTTCTTGAAACCGGGGGTAACTAAAGAAACGGGACATGATGAACTGAAGAAAGAATTTGAAACACGAGCAGGTGAAGGTCCTAGCTGTGGTTCAATGTGATGGATTGAAGTGACAGCTGATGAAGGTCCCTGTTTTGACAGGTTCGTTTGTGTTGAAGTTCCTGGTTCGAGTACAGTGAGATGGATTGAAGTAGGAGTTGATGCAAGTCCCTGTTTTAATAGGTTGGTT
>PNEQ01079692.1:33406-57659 GCA_003012365.1 Medauroidea extradentata | reverse complement strand
AGGTAATTCACTAATACCTGCTGTTGAAGCTGTTATTATCGATGGAGCTGTAATAGTGAACATGTTGAAGCCCGGCACTGCACGCACATTCTCAGACTATGCTTCTCAGATATTCCTGCCCTACATCGAAAGACAACTCCAGCAAGTGCAAAGGTTAGATGTTGTATGGGATGAGTATTTTGATAATAGCTTGAAGACAATTACACGCAGTATGCGAGGAAAGGGATGCCGCAGGCGGGTGGAGGCTTGCAATGTTATTCCTAAAAACTGGCAAGAGTTTCTTAGGAATGACGAAAACAAATCAGAGTCGTTTTCATTCTTAAGCCTGAAAATCGCAAACCTTGGAACTCTAAGTCAGGCCATTACCACGCACCACAAGGATGTACTGTGTATTCAGTCACGGGATACCACTGGACTTGCTCCATGTACTCATGAGGAAGCAGACACTAGAATTTTCCTCCATGTTTTAGATGCTGTCAACCATGGCTTTAAGAGTGCAATGATTCGCACAGTTGACACAGATGTGCTTGTGCTAGCTGTATCAGCTGTTCAGAAACTCAGCATTGATGAACTGTGGGTTGCTTTTTCCTCAGGCAAAAGTTTAAGATATCTACCAGCCCATGACATGTCACATTCCCTTGGCCCACAGAAATGTACAGCATTGCCATTCCTTCATGCATTTAGTGGGTGCGATACAGTTTCCGCCTATGCTGGCCGCGGAAAAAAGACTGTGTGGGATGTTTGGAATTCATTTGACGATGTGACACCAATATTCAGTTACTTAGCATCTGCTCCCAGCTCTGTTGAAGGTCAACTTGAGTTAATATAGCGCTACGTAGTTTTGCTTTACGATCGTGCATCGAGCGAGGAAAAAGTGAATCGTGCGAGAAAACAGCTATTCTCAAAGAAAGGAAGAACAATGGAAGGGCTTCCACCAACGCAGGCTGCACTTCTAGAACACACAAAGAGGGCTGCCTTCCAGGCAGGTCATGTCTGGGCACAGATGTTCGTACCTGTTCCAAGCCTACCGTGTCCTAGTGAATGGGGCTGGTTGCAAACTGCCGAAGGAGGTTGGGAAGTTAAATGGACATCACTTCCTGAAGCTTCTCTTGCCTGTCGTGAGCTGCTAAGATGTGGTTGCAAGAAGAGCTGCAAAGGCCAGTGCAAATGTGTGAAAGCTGCTCTTATGTGTACTGGTCTCTGTCAATATGAAGGTTTATGTGATCGTGAATAACAATGTTGATGTGTGCTTGTGTTGGTAAGGACTGTCTAGAATAATATGCACTAAACATTTAATAATAAACCGTCTGCGTTATTTATATCAATGTGCTACTAACTAGCAAACATTGTAACTCCATTTTGCGTCAAAAAAATATTTTGTTGCGCCAGGTGCTAACAACTTATGTCTCACATGCCCTCTCAAAATTGTAATTCAAAGAACAATCTCTATAGACTGAAGATAGAATTTCTACAATATTGTCGACTTGAGATGAACTAAAATAGTAAAGTTGAGCACGTGTTTGTCACTACCAAAATTGGTCTACAAGGAATTAAAACAGCTGTTTAGTTGAGCAACGATATGCAGATTTAAAGTATGTTTTCTATTTACAGATATTATAGAACTTTCAAAATTACTTATAAGATATAGTTAGCCTATTTAGATACCAAAATCAGTACGAATAATGAATTATAGACAAATATATCAATCACTGTTCATTCATGCTCGCCATTTTTTAAAATGGCCGCCATTGACACCAGGAGGTAAATTTGGCATGGCCCTATAGCTAAAAACTATCTTTGGTACATGTTCTTACTATGTTATAAATTTCATGCTTTTATCATTAACTGAGCAATTCCTTCAAAAATCTGCGCTAAGCTTACTGACTAAAAGTTATGTGAAGCAAGCCAAAGTTACCATCGTACCCTTTTCATAAGGCTGATATTTAATTCCGTTGTTAAGTTTACTGTGTACTTTGATCTGTGCAAACCAGGATCAGTTCTGACCCGTTCCTCACTGATAACACAACTGCGGGTTTGTGCGAATAATAAAAATCTGCAAACATTCCGTAATCTTTCACGTCTTTCTCGGCAAGTTCTCCATGCGGCGCGGTTATAAAACCTTGGATATTAGAGCCCAAAGAAGATAAATCTTCGCAGTAAAAGGGCGATTTCAGTGGCCGATGTTGATAATGTTCAGCTACTGTGGGGTCTGTTACAGTCTCATCGGTAGAGGCACGACCGAAATGGTTCCAAAATTACGAGTTCCATCTGACCGCAGATTCTTTGTAGAATCGGGGCTTGGTAATACGCTGTCAAATAAGACAGGTTATTCCTCATTTAAGGGGCGATTGCAAAGTCATTTTGAGTAAAATATAAGGCCTCTCTGAGTAAAAATGTGAGACATTTTCATTGTAGAGACGAAAAGTGAGTGAAATCAAAGGAAAACTTGATGAATTCTTAACGTGTCCTCAGATCTTCCTTAAGATTTTCTCAAGCTGAAAATCATTCATGACGGCCGTAAATAGAGGTAAGAATGCCACATGGGTGAGAATAATATTCTTATTTTGAATTTATTGGTAATATTTTGGAGGAGGAACACAACCATGGTGCAAAGGAAAGACTGCACTGGTATCTACAACATAATTTATATTCGTTGTACATTTTTACATGAAAGCAATATCCGGTATTAATGGCACTTTCGTTTAAAAAGAATGGTTACGATACCATTATATAAACAAAATCAACGACGTATTTTTATCATTTTTATTTTGCATTTTTTCAACTAAACATACATTTTCAAATCGCCGTCATGCAAGTTTTGTGCATTATGAAAGGAAAATAGTGTACATTTTAGCTACATTCACAAGGAAGTGCATGAAGAGAAATTATTTTTCCCGTAAATATTGCGGTAACACTTCATCTCAACTGAGATATCTCAATTTCCTGACTGGGCAATGCAGACGAAAAATTCTCAGATTTTACTCAAGTTTTCCTTAGTTTCACATTTACCTCACGATTTTCCTCATATAACTGCAATCAACCTTAATACTTGCCACATCGGGTCTCACAGCAAGGCACTCACCTAAATGTGACTTCAAGCAATGACCTATAATTCTATGGGTATAAGGATAAATCTGAAGAATTTGCATATAAAATTTAACAGTTAAAACTGATTCCAGAAACACACATTCCAGACCTTTTTCTCTCTACCAGAGCACACAAATAAGAAACGATTACTAAAAATGGAAAATATTTGTCTGCCTTATAGTGATTTATAAGTGAGCGTGATATGCAAATTAAAGCTCACTATATTAACTGATGTCATTGAATTTTTGTAAATCAACGTAGGGCAGTCCTAGGAAACAAATTTTCCAACTGTTTCAACAAAATTTTGTCGGAGTGAAGGCATTCTTGGGAACTATCTTCGTGGCAGGATTTACGTACAATAAATTGCAGCTACAAAAAAATTACGCTGAAGGGATACTTAACCTTGACAAAATGTTCGCTTATCTAGTTGACAAACGTTTTGTTTAGGATTGCCATTTTATAGTTTTTAATAACAATTTCTGAAAGCAATTAGTTTTGTATTAACGGTTTTGTTGGCTATTTATTATATCCGCGAGAGAGTTTTCCACAGAGTGAAGTGGCGAAACGTTAACACGTTCGAATTGCATTCGGCCGACTCGAATTCGATTCCCGACTCCGGTCATCCTGAATCGGTTTTGTCCGATGGTTTCCCCGAATCTGTAATACCAATGCTAGAATAGTCCATTAACAAATGCCACGGTTGGTTAATCTAGGAGTTCATGTCATTGCATAAAGGATGCCGTCATCTGTACTGGTCTCGCTGTCAATAACAAAAAAAGTCTATATTACCTTACCTGTTTTCAATGCTTTGCTCATGGACTAATAAATTAATTCAGTCGGGTATCTTTAGTAGAAAAAGATTTTCATTCTAAAATTAAATTTCAACGAATTTATTTTTATCGGTTTTATATTTTTATGATACTTTTATAAAGAACATGACCTCAATATTATACATTGTTGCAGTGAAATAAAAAAAATTACTTAGGGCTTACTTAGATATTTTTATGGCCACTATCTCAAAAGCTCAGGAATGACTTCTAAACAGGACTATATCTCAGCTATGAAAATGAAAAGTTATTACACAAGCTATCATACGAAACATTTATGATTTCATAGGCAAAAAACTTGCTCTGAAATTATAACCATATTTTATTTTTGAGCAAAGAATTAAATTGGGATACTTAAAACATAAAATATAAACTGGCTTTAACTTAGCTTAAAAAACTAACACAATTTTTTTTTTAAACTCTATGCATGAAGCGCTATGGATAAAGGTATCGAACAGAAGAATAGAAAATGTAGTAAACATTGTCAACTAAATGATAGGAATATGTTTTTAAAAAATGTCTAAGCTTGTTTTCAACTTATTTAAATAAGAATGTATTAATAAGTCATCAGAATTTGTTGAAACGTGTATGTATACGTAAATTTAAATATTCGTGTATTCTCCAGTTTAAACTTTCTCCCAAGAACTGTGCGTTTTTATAAGCAAAGAGTTCGTGAACTATTTCTCGTGCATAGTTCTTGTAGGCTGTTATTCTCAGGGCAATTGCATTGCATGTGTAATGCCTCGGGGCAATTGAGCTTTGTTCGAGCTGTACCGTTACTCCGGCAATTGGAGGCAAATCGAAGGCATTACTTCCTGTTGAGCTTTGAATAATGCCCTATTACCGTCGTGTCTCCGTGTACGGGAGCAGTAATACGTCTGTAAACCTCTCGGGCTCTGCAGTGGCTCAGGGGAAAACTGGAACAAGGGATTTAACAGATTCCTCAGCGGATTACAAAGCCGAAAATAAGTTTGGCTGAAAATGTCGCAAAATTAAAGCAAACTAAACGGTTCGATTTATTTTCTGCTTGCATCATGTGCAGTGTTATCTAATGGGCAAAACATATCCCACTATCAGGTAAATAAACACCCAACTAGTTAATACCCTTTGTGGATTATTATGTTATGTACTGTACTGCTGAAAGTGTAATTACAGAAGGTTTCGATAGTGTACCGCGATTAGCAAATCGTATTAGAGAGATCATGAAGTACGTTCAGTTGGCATCAGACTGTTGAATACAGAGCTCTTCAATTTAAGTATAATTGTGGCAAGTTTTAAATATAAAAAATTCAACACATTTGTTTTATAGGTTTCAAGAAATTTAAGCTAGCCCTAGTGAACTTAAGTAGTAAGGATTGTTAGAGTAATTTTTGCAAGCGTCAATTTCATAAATATTTACAGCATAATACATTACTTAAAGTTTTTTTAAATTAAATTCAAGGCTATGTTCTGTATTTTACATAGATGCATTCCGTAGATTGTTATTGACGAAAATCTGTAATTTAATTCAGCTTAATGACATTTCACCGTTTCCCGGGTGATTGTTCCATGCCATAGCTAATTTTTTTTTTTTTTAATTTATTAATTCAAAAAATTATCAATACATTTTTTTTCTGTTTAATACTGTCCATCGGTTGAATTTCGTAGCTTCTAAAATATGTTTTAAATATCTACATAAAGGATAAGAAGAAATATATTAATGAAAGCTTTGAAAGTGACAATTTGACTGCATTTTACAAAGATTTCAATATAACTTTTACCTTTAACTGTGTATAGACTGTTCTCGTTAAAGTGAGCACTGCTTAAATTTTCCTTTCAGCCATTTTGCAATCATCTTTAATATTTTTGACCTGAAAACTTCCCTATAACAAAAACCCCGAGGAAGCATTTCCCCAATCTCATAACTTAACATGTTTGGCCCAAATAAAATACAGTTTTGGGATATTAAAAGTTTTGCGGAGTGCTCAGATTAAATGAACAGACTGTCAGTGACGACTCTCTGGTAGGTTTAAACTAAGTTGCCATGGGGCTATCACTGCGTTACTTCAGTGACTATACAATTAGGATAGATAACGCAGCAACCCGGATTTTATATAAAAATGATGTGTGGGTTTTCATCAACTGCTAACAGAATAAAAGGGGACTTCGAAGACTGGCGAAAATAAGTTTCGCTCATAAAACACACTCTTTCCCTGAAATGGCCAGGCTCTCCCTTACTGGCCCCCGTGGCCCTACTTGGCTGCCCTGACGAATGGTCCCTTTATTGCCCAGCAGGCATTCCCCTCTGCTGCCGGATAAAGATGGTGTAAATCAGGGATCCTGCAGTCGGCACGTCCCTACAGCCATTAGCCGCCAGGACCTCGTCCTGCCCGCTAGCGCCCGCCGTGGCGATGGAGGTAACTAACTGCCAGGTTAGACTCTCTAAGCCAACACATTAGTACTGTAGCCTTAGTAGTTACTTCTATGCATCTCATTCCAGCCTTTAAGTTCTTAGCAGCCACACTACCGGTCTTGAGGCGCCCGCCTGCTGGCCGTGTGTTTGTGTGACCGAGGCACGGCGCGGCGCCAAGGGCGATGCTGACCGGCTCGTGTGGTGCGGTATCGCCTCTAGCCTAAGGGTCGATTGCACAGTCATATTGAGTGAAGTGAGAGAAATTTTCATTGCATAAACGAAAAGTGAGTAAAATCCAAAAGATAATCCTCTGACCTTCGTTAACATTTTCTCAAGCTGCAAATAGGTGTAAATAGAGGTTAGAATGCCACATTAGAGAGATAAAAATTTTTATTTTGAGTTTATTGGTAATAATTCAGAGGAGAAAAATAACCATGGTGTAAAGGAAAGACCGCGTTGGTATCTGTGACATCTACTAATTTATATTCTTTGCACATTTTTACTGGAAAGCGATGTCGTGTTTTAAATTGTGCCTTTGTTTAAAAAAAATATTACGATACCATTTTATAAACAAAATTTACGACGTATTTTTATAATTTTTGTTTGCATTTTTTTCTACTATACAGTATGCGGACACTAAATATAAATTATCAAATCGCCGTCATATAAGTTTCGCACAGTATAAAATGAAAATAATATTCATTTTATCAAAATTCGCAAGTAAATGTATGGAGAGAAATTATTTTTCTCGCGAATATTACGGTAACACTTCACCTCAACTGAGATATCTCAATTTCCTGAATGTGCGATGAAAACGGGAAATCCTCAGATTTTACTCAAGTTCTCCTTAGTTTCGCTTTTACCTCAAGATTTTCCTCCAGATATTCGCGGAGGTGTTTTGGCGACCTCCGAAGTTTGGTTGGCTGCTCATCGGCTTACGGTGCGAGAGGTGCAGGATTCGATTCCCAGGCCCGGCCTGTGTACATTACTGTTCGTTTAGTTTGGTCGCTGAGATATCTCTGATTACATTTGTCATTCAGTCAACTTTGGTCACCAGAATATTCTATGTCATTAAGGCGGCCGACTGGCTGGCACTCGAACTGCGTGCAGCATACTCAGAGTTACCTTTTTTTCTCAGAGACCAGTCAACGTTCGTCTACAATGCTTATGTACGATAATAAAACACACTTCAGACTACTTGTGAATATGACTTTTTAAGAAACTACGCATATTGGAAGCATTACTTTGAAGCTTTCAAACTTGGCTAAAAGTCGACTTTTGTTGTTTCTGAAGATATATGTATCTTATTTGCTCGAAACTGAGGTCTTATAATAACATTGGACTTTACTGCAGTGATGGATTCAATAAATTATGCATTAAACGTGAAAAAAAATTACTTTTTATTTAAATATGTGGGATACTCTTAAAAGACACGTGGTCCAAGGACTAGCCGGGGAATGAACCCAGAGATTCTGCCCAGCCTCCTACCTACGTGATCAGTGGTACGAAGTAGTGTTTGTTAGTTTATTTAGTGTTTTTTACTGCACCACGTGAGTCTGTTACTTAAACTACATTGAGATAAACGTGTGTGAAGATCTTAGTTTTCGAGTAAACAGACACGAAATTCCGGAAATCTTCGTAGAATGCTGAGCGGCTATGAGATAGTCTGAGTAATTAACTCGAAATTCAAATCGGCTAAAATTTATTCCACTTGGCTATCTCCTGTTGGTGTGGCGTTAGGCTGTGGAATAGTGCTGTAGGTCAGTCTAGGCTGCCAGATGCGACCCGTAGCCATTGCGACAATCATCATATGTCTTATCCACGACGTTCTTGACACAACTGATCTCGGCTCTGCATCTCCTACGTCTTACTATCAACACATGATGTAACTCGCAGCTTTGTAACAACAGCTGACTCTTCCCAGATGAGTACATCACACATTTGTTGTAACGGTTTGTGGAACTTCTGTGCTTCTTTTTTGAAAACTAAGGTCGTAACACATATTTACCTAATTTTATTTTCTTCACATTTTTTAACCCACATTCACGGGGTAAAACCTGTATCCTTCAATTATACAACATCCTGTAACAAACTTAATGGTTGTTGAATTCACACAATTGTTAGGGAATGTTGTTTGAATCGAAAAAAAAAAAAAATCTGCATTAGCGTAAGAAAATGAACAACAAAATTATATTCCATTATATACCGACTAAATTCCTATTTCGTAATTATTTGTACGTTACTTGCCAAAGAGTATTTCTGGCTTCCTTGATTTGTATCTTTTCTATTTTCACTGTTGCTTATTTTCTCGTGCTTAGCTCTTTTATGGTACTCTGGGTTTATGCAATTCAATAACATTCGCTATACCCGCGCGTACGGTATCTTGATATTTTCTAGCTTGGATCTGTTTTCACACCAACTATGTATCCTTCCGCCAAGCGTCAACAATAACATTGCTAGTAGGTATGACGGCTGCAATACAAACCGACGTACATAATTCATCCTCCGCCACTAACTACGTCATCTCTAAAATATTTTAATACATGCTAAACGTAAATAAACATTTTATTTCATATCGTGAAAATGAACACATTATGTTCGTTATCCATTAAAGGATTTTCAATATTTCATCCGCTGTTCAAAATATATAGAATAACTATTTTTATGACATCAATGTCAACCCAACCACCCTCCAATTATCTTATTACAGACGTGTTTAACTCAAATTATAAATTATTATTGCTAACAATTTTCATACTCGCGAACGCGTGACAGTTAAAAAATTTATTTATTTATTTTTCTCCCATATTGCGTTTTCATTTGCTTACATAGTTGTATGGTAATAAAAGAAAATATTCCTAGTAATATTTTTCAATAGTTAGTTTATAAAAGAATAGGTTGTTTAGAATAAACTGACAACTGCTTATAATTTTCTGTGAACCATTATGTCTGCATCTTCACTATTTTAATTACGAAATCTTCAAAGCAACTAAGAACTAATACAGACATTTCATAACTCTCAAATCTTTACTTCTGTAGCCCGAATAAATAAATTTTTAAGATTATTATAAGTGTTAGTAAGTGCTCACTTGAAAGAGAACAACCTATATCAACTTATCGTACGGAGGGTATACCAATGACGTATTTCCGACAAAACCAATAATCGTCATACACCCAATTGTAATAATCATGCAGAGATCATAACAATATGAGTAAATACACTTACACGTTCAAGCTCACAGCGCCCTCTGTGTTCCATGAACTTCTTGCCCCTACCACCATTAGCAAGTAGTCATAGCCTTCACGTACGTCTGTAAATCTCAGAGGTCAAACGGTCACTGTAACAATAAACTCTACGAGTGAACAAATTTTGATCAGCGCTTAGCAGCTATTATGTGTGAAAGCTGTTTAAAGAAATCACCCATTATTTCCACTGCTTTCGTGACAGTTATTTTTAAAGCCTCAACTGAGCGGGTATCGTTAAACTCTCTTCCGATTTTATTGAAAGTAGTTCGTACTAAACAGTGTAATTTTTCTAGACAAGAAAATTGTGATTTCTTCCAAGTAATAAACTTACGAAAATATTGTTAGTTAAATAATTAACTAAATCAACACTGTTGCAAGATATTTAAAACTATTTTCAGGTTTTAAGCAATAATTAACACAGTACCAGTGAAATATGGCAAAACGGTGTTAAGGTGGTTTCTCATACTGCGTGTATAATTTTTCATTTGTAAATCATAATATTGTTTTCCCTGAAATAATTTTCTTTTAATATTATTGTTACATCGCTTTAAAAATATAGAAAGGTCTTCGTTACCAATCGCCAATTTTTACGTTTGCAATATCTGAAGCAAAGACAAGAACCTATTCACACACACACACACACACACACACACACACACACATATATATATATATATATATATATATATATATATATATATATATATATATATATATATATATATATATAGGCGAGAACCTAGTTACACACACAGACACACACCTACACACACATACAGGCGAGATAGGCGAGATAGGCGAGAACCTATTAACACACACACACACATATATATAGGCGAGATAGGCGAGAACCTATTCACACACACACATACATATAAACTGCGTCGTTAATAAAGGACAGATGTTATTGATTTATGGATTTGTATTTTATTAGAGCACGATAGCGGTATATTCTTTAATTTTTTTTACAAAACGACAATGAAAAACAGTAATTACAACTACCGTCAGTATAAAATTACACATAAAAATGCACCAGTTACAAATCCACAAATTAGCTCATAATTGACAGAAGTAACGTTGCGCTCTTCAGGTTACAATGTGTTCAGTTCATATATTTTTTAATAATTTTCATTAATTAAGACATCTTACAAAAAACTACAAGGAAAACTGTTTTAAATAAATATGGTAATTTTTTATTAATGAACTACGCGCCGTTTTCATGTAGTTTTACCACTTAAAAGTCACCCTTCTTTAATGTTTTGAGATCGTTAAGATATTTGCAGGAAATAACACACACATACAATATGTATTCTACTTCCAATATATTTTTCATATTTTACGTTATTCATAGTTGCATCAAATCTGAAAGTGAATCATAACTTACGAGTTATCTTTTTTTAGCACAGTTACCACAATCAGATTAACAAAGATAATATAAGATTAAAAACGTAATAAATATTCACGACGTTGCCGACTACAAATATTCATAACTGGACAAATTAACTAAATATTTCATAATTGTTATTTTCATAATCAATTTAATAAAAGACTCCGATGACATAATAATTTACAAAAGAGCCATAAAACTTCATAAATGAAACTAATTTTGAGTAATGTTATTGAAATTATACTTCAAGTTAATTATAATTATTAATGCCACATTACACAAAATAATTCACGTAAGTACACAGAAAATTAGTGTTGTACACGTCACATTAAAGTACGCTTCGTTTTAGGAGATAATCTGAGTGCCTTTATTATGCGTTTAGTTAATAAAACACTATAAATGTAAATTTAATTAAAACATCTCAAACTACTTTACATAATTAAACCGCTTTTAACGCAATATAACATTTTTAAAAAAAGTTGACTTTAATTTCGTTACTATCCTTAACACATCCCTAACTAATCCACTAAAGTAACCATAAATATTACTTCTAAATGAATGAGTACAAGAGAACACAGAACACATGGAAAGCAGACACCTTGAAACACACGATACACAATGTACGTGTGCACGTAGATGCGACGAGGCAAGTAATGCGAATGCAAGTCAAGAGGCCATGCGGTTCCAGGCCCGGTATTGCTCAAAATACCCGCAGACAGAGGGAATACATAAGATCCCACATAATTCGTTGATTTAGTAAGCTGACACACACAAAAACACATTAATGTATATGTATGTATAATATATCTGAAAATATTCCACAGCGTAGTTGATTTATGGGCAGGAAAGAGTTTGACCAGAGATTAACAGCGAGGTCTCAAGCACTGGTGAGGGTTATATAAGGTGAGTATGGAGCAAAGACAGAACGCAAGAACGGGATAACTTAGTAGTACCTCGAGAAAACCCTCCGGCCAACGGCAACGACAGCTAGGTTTTCCACATACTTGACCTAAAAGGGAATCGAACCCGAGTCGCCGTAGTGGGAAATAAGTTGCGTGATCAAGTTTTTTTACTGTCTTTTCTTCTAATTAAAGATTATTGTTACACTGAGCAGGTTCAACCACCTGACCACTGCGACAAACAGTCTCCTCTTAAGGCGGCTGCCTGGTGAAGGGTATGTTCGTGTGTTATAGAGAAGCATAGATGAGGCGCTACGAGCGATGCCGGCCGGCGTACGTAGTGCGATATCGCCTCTACATCTTAAGTCGTAAATGCACGAAAAGTGTTTCGGCCGTAACGTTTTTATTGAGGAATTTTTAAGTGGTGGACCATAATTTTATTCAATCCATCACTGCAGTAAAGTCCAATGTAATTATAAGACCTCAGTTTCGAGCAAATAAGATACATATATCTTCAGAAACAACAAAAGTCGATTTTTAGCCAAGTTTGAAAGCTTCAAAGTAATGCTTCCAATATGCGTAGTTTCTTAAAAAGTAATATTCACAAGTAGTCTGAAGTGTGTTTTTTTATCGTACATAAGCATTGTAGACGAACGTTGACTGGTCTCTGAGAAAAAAAGGTAACTCTGAGTATGCTGCACGCAGTTCGAGTGCCAGCCAGTTGGCCGCCTTAATGACATAGAATATTCTGGTGACCAAAGTTGACTGAATGACAAATGTAATCAGAGATATCTCAGCGACCAAACTAAACGAACAGTAATGTACACAGGCTGGGCCTGGGAATCGAATCCTGCACCTCTCGCACCGTAAGCCGATGAGCAGCCAACCAAACTTCGGAGGTCGCCAAAACACCTCCGCGAATATCTGGAGGCAAATCTTGAGGTAAAAGCGAAACTAAGGAGAACTTGAGTAAAATCTGAGGATTTCCCGTTTTCAACGCACATTCAGGAAATTGAGATATCTCAGTTAAGGTGAAGTGTTACCGTAATATTCGCGAGAAAAATAATTTCTCTCCATACACCTTGTGTGTTGTTGCGATTCAATTTAGACTTAATGTATACGGGAAAACTTCATAACAAGGTAATTTTCTATTGATAAACATGCCTATGGACCAAGAGAAGGTAGCTTCATAAGAAGGAACATGTTATAAGTGGGGTAACTTTCATCTACAGTATTTCATTTGCTTTACATTACAGCCATTCATCCACACATCACAATATTGCCACGTTAGACAAGACTGTGTCTTGGTATAGTAACTAATAGAGATAATAAAAACTTGAACACTCTCTGCAGAATCAAATCTTTACGAAAAGGTGTCGACACTTTAAGGAAATTTCAAACATATCGAGCTGTGTTTTACGTGCGCACAGAAAATTTTTTAAAATACTAATAATTCAGAGTTGGTTGTTCACCTCAACATGAATTTAATTGATTTGCCCGTGTAACATTTTGCAAGTTCGTTAATAAAGATCTTTCGATGTTTTGTTCCAGCATAGAGCTATCAACGGTGTCAAATTACATCACGTTACAAAAGTTGCAGGGCGTTTTTTTGTGAGATGTATCTCATTAGTAGCTCTCTCTCTCTCTCTCTTTCTCTCTCTCTCTCTCTCTCTCTAACCTTCTGCGGCTTGAGCGATTCCAACTATACCGTCAGATTAATTTAACTGTAAAATTGAACCACGAAACATTTTCCGCTGTCCCATTTTCAAATTAATTTTGCTGAAGTGATGTATTGCTTGATTTTGATATATTGCTAGAATTGGCAGCAATTATTACGTACTTCAACGGTATTCTTGCCTCTCTGCATATCGAGCATACGCTTAGTGGCTTGTCAAATAACATTTCAATTCTCTATCTCTGGAAACTAATCGAAAGTCAAGCTTAAAATGCATGATAATAAGAAAAACTCGACAAAAAGTATTAAACCGCGTTGTTGTAGTAAAATTTCACACAACTTAACATTAGTAGTCTATTTCATTCAAACTTTAAACCACCATAACATTGTGTTAAACGACTGAAAAATAATTAAACACAACATGGCGGTTCTATTTATAAAATGTTTAAGTGAAACTAAAAACAACTTCTCACAAAGACTACGAACGAGTTGCAATCTACGATTATTCAGAAGCACTACACTTTAAAACTAAGCCAAGTCCTTTCACCTGCAGAGAAAATTGTTAGATTTCATAATGTACGTCAGATTAAGTGCGTAGTTCGAGACACTGCACTGTTAAAAATTTCCGTGAATTTCAAAATAATTTAACGGAAATATATCTGGTTAATTAACGGAAACATTATTTTGTAACACAGTTATACATAATTTTGTTTCGTTAATTACACATATTTAAAACTGCGAGAGGAAACTAAAAAACAAAACCGTACGCATTATTGTGCCTGCATACCTAACAAGTCTCATAAATATGTGAGTTTCCATAAGTGCAGCTAGTTGCCTTCCGTAAAATAACGGACACTTCTGGGGAATTATTTTACCAGCACTTCTTCGTAAAACAACTAAAATTATTTTTTAACAGTGCCACCAAATGTTTGTGAGAGTTTTTAGCAACTGTTATTTAGTACTCCTTAGTAATATACTAAAAAATTTCATTGGCGTTCGGTACTACTTTAAATACTCTCATGTACACCGTTATAAATTTTAACGGAAATGTATCATTAATAAACGGAAGTAGTGTCCGTAAAAATAAAATACGGAAATGTCTGTAGTAAATAAACACTACTGAATCGTATACGTAACATAAGTCTGCGGACACTTGCACGGTAAAATTCATAAATTTATGGGATATATAGCTGTAAATATTACGGCTTTATTTCGATAACATCGCCGGAAAATCTGCAAATCTGTAGAAATAAAATTGTAGGCGTTATATACATTAAAATATGGCTCAGTTCCGTGTGATGAAACTGTTTTACGGAAACTTCTGTTGGATTAGAAAATACGTTTCCATGAATTCACGGAGCTATCCGGAGAAATTTTTACCAGAAATTCCGTAAATTGAAGGAGAAAAAAATGTTACAGATTGGAAAATCGTAAAAATATAGTCGCCAACAAACTGTAGTATCTTAACCCTACAATTAATGTATGACGCATTTGTGACACGTGTTGACAGTTTTGGAGACAAATCACACACGTTCTGTGCTGAAACAGTACAGTTCTAACTGGACCTGTAGGAGAAAGAAACAGTGATTCAATTTAACAGTGCTATACACAGATCGCTGAAGTGTAGCAAACATACTTTTCCCATGAATTTAAAGCTTCCCTGTGTATAGTAAATTTCAAGTCCTCCTTTCGGGCCCAAATACAAATGATGGCATAAAAGTAAAGTGTTTAATATTTTAGGTAATGGCTGTAATAATACTATATCCTTTTAATTTAGAACTGTACTTTTGAATACATTTACTTATACCAATTAATTATTTATTTTTTATTCTATTTTAGCTGAGCAGAGCAGAGAAACAATTTGTTAGTCCAGTATTACTTCAATAATAACCTTCCCACTCTGCTTATTTTATGTAAGATTTACGGTGAAGAGCAATAACAGCTCAGCCGAACTACGATTCTCTGTCCTCAGTTCACCCAAAGAGACTGAACCGAACTTGTCGGTTTGACCGGCAAGTTTTTACGTCGCCCGAGAATTTTGGACACTTCAAATTTCCAGCTACTAAAATATTGACTTCATTTTACATCTGTATATTCTCCGCAGCTAAATTTTCAACATTTTCACGTCAATAGAAACACTTACATACCTTGTGCTCCAGCAATCCACTTGTATTAGTTCGGAACATTTTACGACGCAGTATGTAAACACGATGTTTCGCCTCCATAGACTAGATGTGAAATAAACAGAGACACAGGTACAGGCAGACCAGCTAGCCTCGTGCTACACTAGCGCTATCGAGCGACAACGGCGGAACCTCAAGAAATATTCCCGAGGACTGTGTTGATATAATTTTCCCGTGATATTGTGCATTTCTGAAGGGAATTGTTTATATAATTAATATTGTTCTAAGCGAGACTTGTAATGTTTATATTGTGTTTTCATTATGTATTTTTAGGTTTCATAGTAATAATTGATATACTGTAATTAACTCGTCTTAGTTGCTCCGCCATGTTGGGCGGACTATTTCCAGTGATAAAATTCATTCTCGCTTCTTGTATTTATACTCGTGTATTTGTAGTATCGGGGTTCAGTCGGCTTCCAGTGAAATGTAAGTGTTGCTTTGTTATTCGTTATTGTAAATGTGGGATGGGTTGTTATGCTGCAGAACTTGTAATTGATTAATTTTCGGCGCCTGTTTAGTTTCGTGTTTATTATTTCTTGAGGTGAAGTCCTGTAGCATAATGGCCCAAGTCCTAGTGTTTCGTTCGCGTCTTGTGTTGTTTGTTGTTGTTTCACCTTTTGCCTGGTATTTAAAGTAACTTTCGCGTACGGGATTCCAATAAGTAAATTAAAGTAAATATATTATTATTCAGTGTGAGAGAAAGAGGGGCAGACATTTAAATATTTTGAGTTTTGTTCGTTTTTTGTTGTTTAATAATTGCTGGCGTGTAATTTTCAAGGTTAGACATTTGCAGAGAATGTAAATTCATAGCTGATCATTTATAATATTCGGATTGAGTAATTTTCATGCACTGTGTGTGCCTGCATTGAAACTGTGTTAGGGTGATAGATATTGTATGCATACTACCGAGGTATGGGACTCGGTAGATTTTGCTGCTGTATGTGTTTTGGGGCGGTGTCCCCGTGATGTATGTGTGTTTCGGGGCGTGTGTCCCCCTGAAGTTTACCACCTATAAGTATAGGGGTTTTTTCAGACTTGTGGTCGTATTGTGTATTTGCTACTGAGGTATGGGACTCAGCATTGTTCTTTGTTATTGTTAAAGTTAGTTTCCTATAAGGATAGGGCTAGCACTTGTGAAATATTTGTCTTTGTTTTTCGCTACATCCTTTGCAGTACTCTCATTTAGGCTTTCACTGAGTCATATTATCCAGATAGACAGATTAACTTATATTCTGCACGCCTGTTTATAGTAATTCATGAAGTTAATGTTTAATGTTATGCTTGTACTTTCATATTTTTCTTTATATTTACACTTTTTGACTTGTGTTACTGATTTTTTTGAGATTGTAAAATGGTTAAAGGTTATGTTGATGTTTTGTTTTGAGTTTAGAATAAATCCCTGTTGGGATTTGAACCCGACTACTTGTTCTTTAATTTATGTTGTTGTTACAGTTACCTTTTCTTATTTGGAATATTAATGTGATTTTGATCGCTGCTATTTGATGTTTGATTGGTATTACTTTACTGAGGTGTTAGAAGTTAAGAGTTTAGTTTACCTTTGAGTGAGGATTACTTTTGCCTTAGTGCCCTTGCAAATTTCCAGGGATTCGCCACCCTCTTTACATTGATTTTGTAACTTTATTACCGTCACCAGTGGTTAAGGTGCTAGCCCCTAAGTAGGGGACGGTACAAGACAATAGGAATAGCGGAACGTGAAGTCGGCTTCTGATTTTTATTCGATCAGTCCTGCTGAAACATCATCAGGGCCGAGAGCAATTAAACGTACAACGATGTGCTGAGGAAGCTTAACAGAGAGAGCGATTGTGAGCTCAACCTTTATTTGTCTACGAACGTTTATTCGCTCGAGTGGCAAGCCAAAGGACAGCTGGGAATGGCTGGCTGCGCTAATACTCACCATCGTGAATTGACTCGAAGCACAAAAAGAAACCACACACGTTCTCACTTATTGGTCACTTACTGGACTTTCAGCATCCCTGCTGGTGTTCTCCTTTGAAATGTCTAGTTTGTCTCTGTGCTTTCTTACATTTCAGAGAAACAATCGAGTAGTTTTAAAATGCAGGGGAGCTTATTAGAACAAGGAGGTTTGATTTCTGTAGTGTGTGTATATATATATTTCATTTTTTTAATGTATCAAGTAAAGGAAATAAAGGAAACTTATTTGATGACATGTTCACCAGACATATATCAATTCATGGCTGTAATATTTTATTTTTCTTACACGTTTTTTATGGAATAAGCACACAATTATTAATAATGTTGAAGAAGTGATGAGTAAATTTGAAGTGAAAGAAAATGTTAAAAATATGCTAATGTTTTGAAATCTTTTCCAAAACCTTCTAAGATACTGCTCATGCAAATTTAGCATATGTTAAAAATAATTTGATCATGCTGCGTCAAGAAAATGCTTGTGCTTCAAGATCACACACACATATGTTCATTATTTTTACAACTCGTCGACAGCGAATTCATTAGATACGGCTGCAAACATGTTTACTCAAAGATAGGAACAAAAGAAGAAGAATCGGCTATGGACATTGATAAGGATAAATTCCAGCATTCGCCCGGAGCGTTGTAAAACCGAAGTCAGGATAGCCAGAGCCGAGAATAGAACTGGGAACTACATGCGAGTCCTGCGCGTTACCGCTGCACCACATAGTTCGGTATATACAGGATGAGTCGTTAACAGCATATATTCTAACCCTGAGGGAGTGCAATTCTAAAGGCAAATAATTAGGTAAACATATGTGTAACATTGGGACTAATGTGGTTCATGAGGATTGTAGACATCCTCAAATATGGAGATTTAAACATGAAAATGCACGATGAAAAGACAAATAAATGTAACAAAGGAAGGTGATTTCGTATACAGATACATTATGAGGGTAATAAACTACAGAAAAAAAGTGTTATATAAGGTAGACCCCTTCATGAATGTAAATTGGAGTTGGTTAGCCCCTATTTCTTAGATATTTGTAACCATACACTACAACGATTTGCCATTATGTGTAAGTAATCAGCTTGCACAAATTAGTAAATAAAAGTTTGCCTTGGGAGTAAGTTCTAGTCCCAACCGTTTCCACACAAATCACATGTTCAGTTGGAGGTAGATATAAGAATGTCTGGGAGCTAGGCAGCCTGAAACACTACCGTGCGTGAAGTGTCAGATTCTTAGTGAAATTTTCTAGTTATTTTATGATGCGTTAACACATCTTCAATCTCCACCTTTGAGGTCGCATATCACCGTCATGAATCACTTGAGGCACAGTGTTACACAAATAATTTGTCTTCAAGATTGCATTCCCCTAGGATTATAATAAACAACCTACTTATCCTGTATATTAATAGTGATATACCGGACACAGTAACAGTTAAGTGATTAGGTTCGTGGTAGAATCGCCTGTGCGTAGCTTTGATGTTTCCTCCACGTACATTTTGTATGCACGAAGCACTGCCAGGAATTATACTTCTTGTGCTGGATTTATAACAGCCTGACGGACGCGACGCGATGACCGTGATTCGAAACTAAATGTCCACATTATTGTGTACAGCAGGTTTGTTGCAAGACGAAAAATACTAAAAACATTTACACGTAGACAGTTCATTGCCAGTACATGCTAATTTAACGTACGACAACCATTGATGTTTATATTATGATATTAATTTTTAGTTTATTTTGAATGGATTTTAAATTGTTATTGCTATTCCACGTGCTAAAATACAATCACAACTACACGTTGGCATAAAAAGGTTGTGATTAGCTTAGTATATAAAATACAGTCTCTTGCTAAATAATTAAAACGCCTATTACTACTAACTTTCCAGTGTCACCAATAACGGGATACGAAACGAAAATTCGGTTTTCAAATGTATCGCGTCCGCAATGCGAATAAAATAGAATTACATCCTATTCGTAATTCACGTGTCGCGTCTGTCAGGGTATTGTGATTCCAGCGTTGCCTATATTAACGACTCATCCTGTATTTAGACTGATATGCCGGGCAAATTAACAGTCAGCTGACTGCGTACGTGGTAAAATCGCTGCTGCCAGAGGGTAGCTCTGCTGTTTCCAAGGGAAATACACCTGATCAAAGAACTGCCAAGAGTTCTTATGCGAGAGAGACTGCATTCACTGCGCAATACGAGGTTCGGGACTCGAACGGAAGATGTCGGCTAGTTTACGAGCGGCTGGCGGAGGATCGCTCGCCCCAGGGCTTCCATCGAACACCTCCCGTGCGAATTAACGGCCGAAGGCTAGGGCGACGTGATTGCGTTACCACAGTTTATTCCCGCATTAGCGCGGAACGGTAATTGATTACCGCCGGGCCGGCCGTGACAAATTTCCGGGCGCCAATACTGCCCGGAGGCTCGCGTCGCTACATTCCCAGTCGTTGCTAGGCCACGACGTAAAGGTTCATGGGCTCGATTCTGGCTACCATTTTGAATTAGTATTGCATTTTTCTTTACCACATTTTTACTAACGTGCTTTCTTGCCGTTTTCTTTCTCTGTTCAGTAACAATGAGCTTTTCGCTAATAATGAGCTAGAATCATTATACATTAACATATATGTGAACGGATGGCAGCGCAACTTTCTTGTCTGTATGCCTGTTCGGTACAAATTTTGAAATCGATGACCTAGAGACTTGAAACTCTAAACACGGCTCAGAACTGGAGGACAATGGAATATAAGAATAAAAGATTACTGAATAAATAATTATTTAAATAACAAAATTTAAAAGAATATTAATATTCTTATTTTCAAAAAAGTAAAAATTTGAAATTAATATTTAAATAAAAAAAAAAGCATTATAATACACCACGTTTCTTAAAACGGACTACAAAGTATGAAATAATTTCTCCTGTGAAAGTACTTGGAATAATTAAAACTAAAATTAAGTAGGGACGATGCAAAAGTAAGGAGAGAATATAGTAGTTGTCGTTGAGAAAACTCACATAGCAGTTTGTATAATTTTAGGTTGAATAAAATTATTAGTGACTTATGTGAGCTATTATTGTATCAGATGTCTATTGCATGTCATTTTTCGTTTGAAATATTACAAGTACTTCCAGAGGAGAAGTTATTTTATACATTTTAGTCCGTTCTTAAAAAATGGCTATTAATATATTTATATAAATGATTTACATACGTTGTTAGCCTTTAAAAGACAGTGACCATAAACATATTTCTGCTTTGACTTTTACAAAGAACATCTTTGAGAACCCTTTTTCAAACAAATTTAATGTAAAACTACATAGGCTTTCAATGTAAAAAAAACTGACATAATGTATGTAGAAATTTACTACCTATTGAATTTTATTTTACTTTGAATGGGAAAAAATTAAATTTATTGATTTGTTCGGTTTATGAAAATAAATTTATTTATAAATGGACAAGCCAGTATTATAACCTGTGTCTTTATGTTGTCTAACAGCATTCTATACCAGTAGAATAATCCTAATTAACGGCGAATTTAGTTTTCTTAGTTGTTAGATATACAAAGTACAGTTGAACTTTATATCTTTCTTGTTAATACTAAAGCAGGTATTTTGTATGAATATTCATTTCATTCCAGCGAAATACGTACCAGAAACTGTGATTTTTAAATAATTTATAGTTTTTAACAAATCCGTTATTTCGGTTGACTTATAATCTTTCCGTGTGGTTTATTGCAGACAAAATCCTTGTCACATAAATTTAAATGAAAAATATTAGTATTTTTATAAACGTTTTAAGATATTTCTAAAAATTCTTAGTGATTTTTATAAAAAATTCTTTGTAATTTTTATACAAAATTCTTTGTAATATTTATAAAAAATTCTTTGTAATTTTTATAAAAAAATCTTTGTAATTTTTATAATATTTTTTTGTAATTTTTATAAAAAATTCTTTGTAATTTTTATAAAAAAATCCTCGTGATTTTTGTAAAAATTCTTTGTAATTTTTATAAAAAATTTTTTATCGTGTATTGGCTCAGGATACACAATGAAGAAAATCTCTCCTCTAAAGAAATAAAAACTGGCAAGGAAGTAGTTCAGTTTTTCCTGTTGTTTAGCAGAATCACATCGTAACGCTACCGACACGTCAAACATCAATGTCAAAATTAAATTAAAAATTTTATTTTCCAACTTTTTGAATGAACATGACTGCTTCTAAATCACGCGAGACACGTTAAGGGCGCAGTCACCTCAGTTTTCAACGTCTTTTTTATTTTAATATTTGTACCAGATATTTTTTTCTTATTTTATACATATAAATGGTGACTAAATCATCCTCTTAGGAAATTTTTGAATCTCTCATAACTTTGCGTAATGAGCCGTAAACGTCAAAATTTGGACTCAATGGTTTTAAGTACGCCACTAAAACCAACTGAAATACCAAACTGAAAAAAAAAATCACATTATATAACAATGTTGTAGGCTATGATTTGACACATATAATTGTTGTAATTTTCATTTCAAAATTCAGCATTTTTATTAAATACAAAAGTATTTTATTTTTGTTTTATATATATCAAATCATAGCCTACTACATTGTTACACACTGTGAATTTTGTCGGTTTGGTATGTCAGTTGGTTTTAGTGGCATGCATAAAACCGTAAAGTGCAAGTTTTGACGTTTACGACTCATTACGCAAAAACTATGAGAGATACAAAAGTTTCCTAAGAGGAAGATTTAATCACAATTTATATTTAAAATAATAAAAAAATCTGGTAAAATATAAAAATAAATAACGACGTTGAAAACTGAGGTTAACGGCGCCCTTAAGGTTTTCCGACTGGGACACAGTCAATTAGGTGCCTCATTTTAAGAGGGCCGACGAATAACGAACGTTAAGCAATGTGAGCAACGTGAGCAATGTGGTTTGGACCGGTAATATTGCAGTAAGAGGACCAGTAACGGGGTACTAGTGCTCTTTCTGTGTTGTACATAAAAGAGTTATCTATACTTTTGCGTGATAAAATAAGTGTGATGTTTTCTAAATGTTAGCTGCAAGTAGCTAAGATCACAATATTATTAATATAATAAAAACAAACAATTATATAAACATAGTCATACTATTATAATAACTGCAGCATTTCAAGAAATCACATAAATTGCTACTCACAGTGAACAAAAACGCATAACAATACCATGCCTATGCACAAAAAAAAATCGGAAACCAAGGGATCGACTCATTCACACGTCACCATTAAAGAGAGTTGGGGTCAAACAAAAGCTTAGAGATGTGAGAATTTCGCATTATTATTCGGAAATAGGCTAGAATTCACTGGTTTATACTCACTCGAACACACACTGTGACATTTTTGACTCCGGGATTTCTGTGTACGCTCATGACAGGATACTGGACATTTTCTGTTGACCTCCATCCGGTCCTTAAAACTGCCGGTCAACAGCTGAAGTCAGTTGAGTACACAAGTATTTGGAGTCCACTCTGCTGTCAAATATAAACGAGAAATTCGCAGGTTTCGGTAAGGTACTCGCGGCAAAATGATCACTAAAGACGATGGTTAGAGACGCTGGAAAATCGCGGGAAATGTTAACTGTTTGCTAGGCTCCAACATACTGAGTATAAATAATGCTGAAGATTTTGTGTCTGTGTTGACTGTTATTTATGTGAAGCATGATTCTCTCTTCAACAGGCCCAGTTAGAGAGAGTGAGAGATTTTGGTCAGCGCTTAACATCGAGGTCTTTAGCGCTGGTGAGGGGTGACAAGAGGTGAGTATGGAGCAGAGCCGGAATGAAAGGGTGGGGGAAACGGGAAATCCTCGAGAAAACCCGCCGACCATCGGCATCGTCCACCACGATTTCCACATGCAAAAATCCAGGGACCGACCCCACCGGGAACCGAACCCGGATCTCCTTGGTGAGAGGAGAACGGTCTGACCTCTAGACCACCGCAGACCTAGTTAGAACTGTGCAGATTAAATACAGAGAATGTCTGATTTGCCCCAAAACTATTCACACGTGTCACGATTAAGAAACTACAGTATATTGTAGACTATGTTAAATATTTTCACGATTTTCCAGTGCCTTTAATGAGGGTTTATCGCGAAAATTTGTTATGCTAACATATCCTTGATGTATGATTGGGAGATATACTTCTGACACAACGCAGCTGTCTGAAGACCAACAATAGGCATCAACTATTACAATAGCAGTATTTTTATTGACTCAGTCAAATAGGGCAATAGCTCTACGTACAAGCGAAATCCAGTAATCTCTATATATATAACATTAAGTGCCCCACTCGTTAATTCACTCATCAACGCACAGCTAAGCCCGCTGGACCTAGAAACGTGAAACTTTCAACGTAGCTTCCCCTCACGACGTAGGCATCCACTAAAGGAGTTTTCGAAAATCGAAAATTAAAGGGGGGAAATGGAGCAAAACGTGTCTTCGCGAAATTCTCGATAACTCTCTAATATGACGATATATTGTTAATATTATTACTTCAAAAAATAGTCTAAGCAAGTGCAAATTTCAACATTTTTCGATTTCTTTAAATTTTGGAAATTAGGGGGGGGGGGGGTGAAAA